>JAYMSP010006302.1:0-11914 GCA_036897095.1 Plantago elongata | reverse complement strand
GCTAAACAGAGCTCAGATATTCTAGATGTACAGGCATGAACATGGTACATTGCATATGCGATTAAATTGTGTCTACTGGCACTAGAATGGGTGGTAGATACTGTAGTATACTATGTTTCGTGTCTTAGTTGCAGTTATTGCCTCCCCCGCAAAAAAAAACCAAAGTAAATCAAGATATGATGCTCCATTGCGGACAAGCCAATAAGCAAGGGAAATGATAGAAAACACTTAATTTGCCCTAAATTAGATTTGTTATCAATGTCTTCAAACTATCCACGAATGAAACAGAAGTTGAGAAAGGGCACGTATATAGGACTATTGCATGATATAATTGAAAAGTCAGCTTGATTAATAGATTCAGATGAGCCATGATAAAGGTCTTCAATTAGATTAACAGAGAAACACCACATCAAGCCTGAATGCTATTAAACGCTAACATGAGGAAAACTGACAGTATATGATATAATGAAATAAACCCGAGGTGTATCCACCCAAACACAAAAAAGATAAACAAGGTAAATATACTTACAGCTCGGTTTTGAGTATCCAGACCACTAATAAGAACATCAGTTTGCACTCCATCAATCTTGCAGTATGCCTAAAATCAAAGGTAATGAGATTGCCATGAACTATAAATGACCTCACGGCCACAAAACAAAGCTAACAAATCAACAAGACAAACCTCAATCCTGTTATAGCCATTGACACGAAACAATGCTCTCAACACCTGGCCACTCTGCACGAGGAAAATAATACCGTAATGAAAGGGAAACAAAACCTACCAGCAAAAATTATAAAGTTCAAATTGACCTGTAATGCTTCATTAACGGCTTCTGCAGGCCAGTGTGGAGGATATAATTTCCGGTGAGCTTGGAAATTAATTGATCTGGCATTCAAAACTGATCGAACCGGCTCTATGATTGCTGCCGGCTCAGGGCTTGAATTTGACAGCATTGGGTTGTCAATTTCATGCATTTGTTGATTCTGAATACTGCCATGGACAGTTTCTTCATCTATATCCATTGGGGGCATCGCGTTTGAACCTAAATCGTTCGACGCCGCACAATTTGTTGATGAGTTGCCCGATTCTTCTAGGCATAATTCACTTGCAGAACTAGCCGCTGTTCCAAATACATCCAGTCTCAGACGCTTTGCACTCAATTTAAGTGTAACCAACAATAGTAATCACATATAAAATACCCTTAATCACAGGTACATACCATATACTAACACTTCCACTTAGCAGGAAATAAGGTACAAATCGAGACTCTAAGCTCGAGAAGGCACAAACACATTTTAAAAAAAAAACTCGAAACCAAAAAGGAAGCGATATACACCTCTCTGTGACTGTAATCAGATGGTGCTCAGATGATAACAATTAACAAAAGCAACTGCGCATACTATTACCCAAACCAAAATCCCATGTCCAAGATCAAAACTTTTTCACTAAACTAGGACAATCTAGAAAGAGCATATGCAAAAGCATATGCAAAAGCGTATACCATTACCCAAACCAAAATCCCATGTCCAAGATCAAAACGTTTGCACTAAACTAGGACAATCTAGCAAGAGCATATGCAAAATCAACGGGTCTATCATTACCCAAACAAAAAACCCATGTCCAAGATCAAAACTTTTTCACTGAACTTGGACAATACAGCAGTAGTACACAACAAGGAGCTAAGAAAGCAAAGGGGTTACCCGGAATAGAGTGATTTTGCTTGGTTCTCCTGGATCGACGCTTCTTCTTCTTGCTATCATCTTCAACATGATGAGCAGCTGATTCAACAAGTAAAGCTCCCATAGTTTGGAATCAATTACGTTACCCAGATGGTCGAAATGAACAGGTTTAGATCAATCTAAGAAAGAGGGATTACGTTTTTCACCAATAAAACTTTAACGGAAGAAGAGCCCGAATCAATTATGACACAGATTACTAGAATGGAGAGAAAAAACAAGAATTGGAAGAAGAGGATAGTGTGAGAAGGTAATAAAGGCGCGCGTGGTTGATGTGAGAGAGAAGAGAGAAGAATAAACAAACTCGATGATAAGTGGTCGGTCGGCGATTGCAAGGAACAGACGCCGACTAATAGTTGTTTTTTCCAATATATTGTGGTGATGAGACCTTATTACTTACCTTTACCTTTTCTTCTTTCTTCTCCACTTAATCTTCTTTTCATTTCATTCATTAGATCGATGTATTGCTGAGGGGTGATTGTTACGGAGCCCTTGTGTTTTGAGTTAACTATTACTCTGTTTTAGATCTAGTAGAATGTATATCTGTATTTTGACAAAATTTTATATTCATAGTACACTATTATTTGATGATGTAATATCGATACAAAACTGAAAAAATCCCGATTGGTACAATTTTCACATTTTGTGTCAATGTGTGTAAAATTTAATGGGAAGCGGCTAATTAATTCTTACTTTTACATGATCATTTTGCATTATTTGGTAGGAATGTGTTTGGTCATATATAATTTAATCATATTTTCCTCAATTTTTTAAAATTACTTTTTCACATTCCCTCCATTATTTTAATTTGTTTATAAATTTCCCTCCCTATTATATTGTAAGACTGTTTAAATTAAGTTTCATTTATTTTCGGTCATGTTACCATATTTTCTCCACTTTGTTTAGCTTAGTTTTTTTCAATTTCATGGTTATTGTGCCAAAATATTTAGAATTCTGTTTTTTTCGTAATTTTGTATTAGAAGTGTTCATGTATAGTTGTTGAATTAATTCAAATAGATTAGTTATATGTACTGCTAAAGTAACATTAGTTGTACACATATATGATTTATAGTCATCCATTCATGTTGATAAAGTGAGTAAAATGTACTAGTGATCAATAAAGTAGGAAAAGATGATGAAAGGAGACTGATAATAGGCCTCAATATTGGTGCATAATATGTAACCAATTTGGTATAGTAGATATCACCCTTTTTATTAATTAAGTGGGCTTTATTATCATGATGATGATAATAATTTCAAATAATTACTACAGTTCTAAATTCTTAATTGGTATGATATGATAATGAGATGCAACATTTTGCAATTAGAAAAGGAAACACATGATGGTTTGTTCCTATCCTAATACTAGAACTAGATTGAATTTTGAATGTTGTATGTAGGATCATGTTCAGAGTGCTCCCATTGTTAATTATCTCCAACTCTAAAATTACTAATTCAAAGGAGACGGATTATGCACCTGCAATAGCAAAGGAGACGGATTAGGCACCTGCTTCTGATGGCCATCAGAGAGTATAGTTAACATTCGAGGGATAAAGCATGTAAATCAAGGTGAGGTGTTACACCAGGAAACATCAATGTTTCAGCTTTCACAAATTACTCAGGTTTCAGTTAGTGATATCTGATATGCATAAGTAGTAGTGATTACTAGTCCGCTTGTCAAACACTACTTTTCTGAATCTGGATAGTTGATTCGTTAGATGCATGTAATATGTCCACCCCAAGCTAAGATTTCGTCACAATATGACAGAGCACTTCACAATTCACATACACACTTTGGTAAACTAGCAAAAGGAGCGCTCATTGTAAACTCACATTTATTCAATTGCTTCCCAGAGATATCATGCTGTCATGCATATAGGATGCAACATAAAGAGTAATCTCCAGGTCTTGCAAGGCCTGTGTGACTACTTTGTGTATTTATCCATATTATGTACATTATAGACACAAATCAAAGCAAATGCTTCCATAAAATAATTCACAAAGAGTTTCAATTTAGCACAATGCAAACAAATTGTCATTTCAGGACTCATATCACTTCAAACTTTCAACGAACTTGAAATTTCAGTATTTCAGCAAATTTTACAAAACACTGAAAGTAGTATGACTGAAACATTTCTATTTTTCAGCAGCATCGATATATCTTTGAACATGAAAGTTCAGTCCACAATTGGCGCTGCACGGCACATTTAAGCACTCTGAAACATTTTCCAAATATTAACAGATCTAAGTATTTCCAATCACTGAAAGTCACTACTGCAACTTTAATGATTTGGCACTATGATGTCTCCAGAACTCTTCTCTTCAGTCTTAAGGAGTTATCAGTTCTGTATATACTTTGTCTATCACAAAGGGTGCGTAGTTGTTAAAGTCCTGACTCAGTTTTCAATCAGAAATTCATAAGGAAAGATTTATCAACTGCTGTCTGTCGTTTGTTCACATATGAAATTTATGATCAACCAAAAATCACAAGAAAACTAGTTACTCAGAAGTCATAATACACATGAAGTTGTTAGCTAAAATCACCGTGCATGTAGGAAATGACTAAAATTCAAAAGAATACTGAGAGACATAAGGGGCAACATCAAGAAACCTCATATTGGTCACAGAACAAAATAGAACCTGCATCAGAGAATTTAAATGAAGAATTAACCAAGAGAAAAGAAAAAAAGTTTACCAAAATACTCATATGATTGTTCTTATAAGCAGAAAGAGATGAGCCCAAGCAAAGTAAGGAAGGGAAGGGCTGATGTACTTGAAATCTCCCATTTCTCATTGAATCTCCTAAACCCCCATGCAAGCGTACTTGTGTAAACGAAAAAGAGAACATTCAAACCGATGCCTAGCATTCCAATATACAGTGGTATCCTGGCAAATCGTGCTGGAATAGAAGTGTCAGATAAGAACTTGCATGCTGGTGGTCCCATCAACTGGTGATCTACCCGACTCACCATGTGAACTTTGGCTCAGTCTATTCGTCTATGCTTCTTTCTGATTAAGGGAGGAAATTTTTAAGAATCAGGATGGGTAAGGAAAAAAGAATGATCTAACAAATCAATGATACTAAACTGCATTCAATCACAGAAAGAAAAAATCTCTGTAAAATCAAATAATTTTAGGCTTAAACTCCAACTCAATCTCATCAGCAACCATATCTCAAACACAATGAAGAAAAATACAACTGCATATTATTATTGGCATATAAATAGATCTGATATAGGACATGACATTCACAAGTTCAACTCAGAATAAATCCAGCTAAAGAGGAACAGAGGAAGCACAAGACAGTATGCTTATATGCACAGCTCCAAAAGCAAAAATACCATCAAGTTTTCTACATGATACACAAAAGCAAAAACACCGTCTGGTTTCAAATCTTGTGGGGAAACATGCTCGACTAGAAAGGGGTCTCATGAAAAATATTCAGCTGAGATTGTCAATCTAAAACAGCATCAACAAGCTGAGATTTAAAACTTAAGCTCAGACTAGCAAAACACTTACCAACACTAATGCATTCAGTTCATAAGCATAGAACAAAGGGTGCATACAGTTAGTGAGCATTCATTCACTCATGAAATCTCTTCCGAAAATCCACTCAAATATCTGAATCCTGAAATATTAACAGATTACAACACACACTAGTTTAGATCCTTTAGAAGTTCGTTGTTTTCGGATTACACAACAGACAACTAAAAACAAACATCGTAAATGAAACCAGAATCCAGAACACTTGAAGCAGCTGATTTTAACCTTTTCGGTAACAATAGCTGTTTCAATCACGATCTGTGAAAATTTCATCATTTAAATGAAGAGTCATAACATATAACTATAATCAACCTTAAGCTCAAATCAACAAACGACAACATATGCATTATTTCAGATTTTACTTCTCATTTGTCACATGCTAATGCAAACCTTATTCAGTCCATTCTCGTACAATACAGACCTGACATAATTGCCATCAATCAACTCACAGTCGATCTCTAAAGGAAAACCACGAAATACCTAATTTCCGAAATACACACAGGTTTGCATACGTGCGTACAAAATAAACAAAGTACCGACCTACAAATACACTGCTAACATATTAGCACTATTAATTTTAAGCTCAGATTAACAAATCACTGTGTATATGCAAATGTATTTAGTTCAGAAAGTTATACATCAACTCGTTATCGATTTCTCCCCAAAATAAACTCAAACATATCATTTCTGAAATATAGTGATCTCTATCGGAAATTCCGCATATATACCTAAATATACAAGCTACTAAGAAAGAATACCTTACGACGGATCTCCGCCTTCGATAGAGAAGGAGGCGACGGATTCCAATGGGATTGGGATCGGAATTTGAAGGCCGATTGCTGGAGCCTGGAGCAAGCACTGAATTCAATCCTCCTTTAGTATTAGAATCGGTTATCGTCGGATCGCCATTTTCCTTGAGTGATCGGCTTAGTCAGCACTTCTTTCTTTCTTGAGGCGATACTCGGACGTTGAGAGTCCGAAGTGTTTGCACCCTCTTTGCCTTGGTGATTAGCTCGAGCTTTGGGTGCTTGGCTTAATCAGAACTTCTTTCTTGAGGCAATACTCGGAGACGTCCGAGGTGTTTGCACCCTCTTTACCTTGTGATTAGCTAGATCGTTGGGTGATCGGTTTAATCAGCACTTCTTTCTTGAGGTGATACTCGGCCGTTGAGAGTCCGAGGAGTTTGCACCCTCTTTGCCTTGGTGATTAGCTCGGGATCAGTGCTTCGCAAGTTGAGCTGTGGGGCTGCTTTGGAAGCTGAAACTGTAGAGTTCCCCCGAGGTTGTGCGAAGCTTTCACGCCCGACGTGATGGAGATCTTGGCACCTCTTGATACCGAGGCCGTTGGGTTGGTGATGGCGTTTGCGCCATGAATTTTTGTAATGTTTCTCATAGACGGTGCCAATATGATGTGGTATAAAAATGGATAAATGCCCTTGGCCTCGGAATGTGTGACTCGACTCAGGTCGGGTGAATTGTCGTAGTAGAATCTTCGCGTGTGATCCATCTGCAAAATGAGGTAGGGTGTTAGACCCTTTTTGACCGGCTTGCCTGGGGAAAATTGGGCTTTAGATTCAACTCGTCTTGTCGGTCCAGTGTGTGGCCGGGTAAACTAGAAAGAAGTATATTATGAGCGGATTACTTATTTAGTTCGGAGAAGATGCGCCCCTATTTATAGAAAGTGCCCTAGGGGACAAGTCGCTGACTTGCCCGGAGTCTGGTCGGTCCTATTAGCTCCTGACACGTGGTCATAGCAGGGTGGCGTGTTTAGATCACGCGGCGGCTTTGGACAAAAGGAGGTCGGCTTTAGTCCGCCGCGGTCTTTCTCCTCGATTGATTTACATTCCTATTAAGGAGTTTGGTCGGTCCGACTAGAATGGTGACAAGTGCCTTGTGATGGTTTAGTTCAATCCTCTACTTCAACTTCAGGAGGTCGGTTTCTTAGTGTTGTTTAGAGGTATGATCTTCTCGGCTCCTGACGAACTCTGCGGCTCTTGACGAACTCCGCGAATCTTGTAACAGAGAGAGGGTTGAATTCTCCCTAATCCTTCTTAAACCATGAATTCGTAGGGCGGGACTCATTTATACCTATCACAGGCAAGCCCTCTGCCCAACCCCAAAGTCTCCCAACAATGTTAATTCCTTGTCGAGTTCAAGTTCTACTACGTCAGAATATACAATTGATGGAGGGGACGTGGAAGAGGAAACACCTCATTATAAGTGGAAGACAAATGAATGTGATTTAAAAAACGACCCAACCCTATACGGGAAAGCCCAAAATTCAGAATCCAGTTAGTAAGATGGGCTTGGGTCCATATGGAGGAGTCGAATCACACTCTGAGCCCGCCTATATGGAGAAGTGAAATCACAAATTGCTATCTAAACCCTAAACCTAGAAAATAGCCCCAAATTAGCTTCATCACCACTTCAATTGCCGCATAAATTTAAAAATCTCCGGTACCAAAATGGGTCGCATGAAGCTGTTTGACGACAATGGTGATTCTTCAGACGACGATTTATCGAAGATTGAGATCGACCATGATTATGCGAAGCGTTTAGAGCACAACAAGAAGCGAGAGGAGCTTCAGCGATACGAAGAACTCAAAAAGCAAGGCAGAGTTGACGAGAGTGACGCATCTTCTGAGGACGAAGATGAGCTTTTGGAACCCAGTAAGAAATTCGATTCTAAGTTTTTTGATGCACTTATTAAGATTAAGAAGAAAGACCCAATTTTGAATGATAAGGATGCTAAGTTATTCGATTCTGATGATTCGGACGAAAGTGATAGTGATGGTGAGGACAAGGGAATTAAGAGAAAGAAGGATAAGAAGCCTATGTATTTGAAAGATGTTGTTTCGAAGCAGTTGATTGAGGAAGGTCCCGAATTTGATGACGAGGAGGAGGATGGGGATGAAGGAAGAAGAAGAAAGGTTAAAAGCTATTCAGATGAACAGGAAGAGTTAAAAATGGATGTACTTAAGGCTATGGAGGAAGCGGAGAACGATGATGAAGGTGAACTTTTTAAAGTGAAGAATGACGGGGGCCTCGAAAATGAGGAGGAGGAGGGTGAGGAAGAAACTGAGAAGCTGAATGTGATATTTGGGGAGGATGATAAGTTGGATAAGGACGATAAATTTTTGAAGGGTTACTTCCTGAATAAGATGTGGATTGATGATGAGAAAAGTAAGGATATTGGCGACGGGGAGATTGAATTTTCAGAAGATGAGGAAGAGATAGAGAAGCAGGAGGATTATGAGAGGGAGTTTAATTTCAGGTTTCAAGAGGATGCTGGGGATAGGGTTATGGGTCACTCACGGAAGGTGGAGGGGTCTGTGAGAAAGGTACACAATGCTAGAAAGTTGCAGAGGGAGAGGAAGGAAGAGAGGATGGCTCAGGCTGAGTTTGAAAGGAAGGAAGAGTTGAAACATTTGAAGAACTTAAAGAGGAAGGAGATCAATGAGAAGTTGGAGAAGATTAAGATGGTGGCTGGTGATGGGAATATTGCATTAGATTTGGATGATTTAGAAGAGGATTTTGATCCTGAGGAACATGATAGAAAGATGAAGAAAGCATACGGTGATGAATACTACAAGGCTGAGGATATAGATCCTAATTTTGGAAGTGATGTGGACGAAGTTGGTGTCGAGAAACCAGATTTTGTCAAAGAAGATGAGCTACTTGGACTTCCAAAGGATTTTTATGAGGTGAATGAGTCCAGCGCTTCTGACAAAGAAGATGAGCTGCATGGACTTGCGGAGGTTCGGGATGAGGGAAAGGAGTCCGGTGGCGATGAAGATAATGAGCTGAATGAGGATAAGCGAAAGAGAAAGAGGAAATCAAGTGCACTGGATAAGGCTAGAGTGCTCTTGATGGATGATTATCATAAGTTGGATTATGAGGGCGTGATAGGGGATTTAAAAACGAGGTTTAAGTACAAACCTGTTCCTGCTAAAAGATTTGGGCTAAACACTGCAGAGTTGCTATTGGTAGATGAGAAAGAACTAAACCAGTATGTTCCACTAAAGAAGCTGGCCCCATATCGTGAGGAAGGGTGGAAGGTAGATCGTGGTAAGATTCTTGAGATAAAGAAAAACCTCAAGGAACAACGTTTCGGAGAGACCTCAAAATTCAGTAAGAAACATAAGAAGAGCCAAAGTAATGGTGAAGCAGCAAATGAAGTGGTTGAAACATTAGAAGATGATAAATCGCATCCTAAGGAGTCAAATGACAATGCAACTCTATCTAGGAGCAAGAGAAGGCGTAGCATTGAAGAAGCCAAGCCAACTCAAGAGACCTCAAAATCAAGTAAGAAACATAAGAAGAGCCAAAGTAGTGGTGAACCAGCAACTGAAGTGGTCAAAACATTAGAAGATGAGAAATCACGTTCTAAGGAGTCAAATGACGAAACCACTCTATCCAGAAGGAGCAGGCGAAGGCGTAGCATGAAACGTGTCAAGCCAAATCAATCAAGGCTTGAGGCATATGGGCTCGTCTAAGAGTGAGAATCAGTAGTCAGCTGGTATCCTATGAAGGTAATGTATTCTAAAACTATAAGTTGTGTGACCTGTCAGTCTGTCTGTCTCTTTACCTCTTTAAAATACATACTCATGAAGTTGTCATCTATTACTGTTTGACATTGGAATATCATAATGGAAACTAATTGTATCTATCTGGAAAGAAGTAAAATGATTGGAACACAATCTTACTACTCATTGAGCTGTGACCTGTGAGGATCAGTGCTAGCCTAGATGGTTGCATTTATACTTTTTATGCAACCCAATATTTTTTATAGCTAATGGGTGACATTTGAACTAGCTTTCTATGATACAAATTAATCCTATATTGAAAAAATATTGATTGCTTTAGTTTATTTTCTTTCAGATGAATACCTATCAGTCTTAAATACTGATTTATGTGTGTAGATGTGTAACTAAAAACTCACTAGTGTTCCATTGACCCTCTACTTCTGAAATTTAGTTTAATAGTCAAAACGAATTGCCTTTCAGTGAGTATGGTTAAATTTGCATTCTTGGCCCTCACAAGTCACCCCACTGCAGTTTCATTGATCTCCGCACTTGAGCATCAGTTAAATTCCATAAAACCATGTTATTTTTCAGGGCGTAGGTTTTAGCCTTGAATTCTTTGTGTTTTTTGTATTTGCAATTCAAGTTCACTTCAAACCTATTTTAAAACATCGAGTTACCCAACTCCTTGAGCCAAAGACTCAAGAGATCTGATCTTATTTATTGCATAGATTATGTAAGATATCATGTGGTTTGTTATTTTGAGTACAGCCTACTCATATCTATATGCCAAGCTATTTTGAATTTAATCCTTCGGAATATATTGCATGATTATTCTCGGTTAAAAACTGTGCAGGATTAATCCCCTCTAGTACATTTTGCTGTAGACCCAATGCTTATTGCTGGGATATACTACCAATGGACTTGTATCATAATGACTAATGAGTTGCAGTTGCAGAAACAAATATGAGAGGAAAAACCGGGATTTGCATTTTATATTTTGAAGTTTGAACATGCCAAATGGCTATGCAGCCACTGATCTTTGTTTTTGTTTTTGTTTGACTTGTGATTAAATCTGTTTCATTTTCCATTCTTGTAGGTTCTGTTCGCACTCGAAACTATATGCTGGACCGCGATAATCTTATCAGTATTGAGCAATTTTAACTGGTTCCTAGTTCAAATGTTAAATTATACCTACAATTCAGTCCTTGTATTGATCGGCGGATCACTATAGCACCACTTCAGGAATTTTCTTTCTCATCGCATGTTGTTGCTAGTACTAGGTGAACACTTAGCAATGAATTGTGTAAACGGTTGAGATATTTCCTTTCCTTATTTTTTGCGTCTACTCTTGTAGTCTTGTTGAGCACATTGTCATTTTCGGAATTCTTCTCCAGAACAATACTTCATGAAATCTGAAAATAAAACTTTATTGCTCCTCCCGTCCCATCAAACTTCATTCATTTGTCATTTTAACCGTTTCATCAAACTTCACTAAAACAGGCTGTTGCCCGACCACTAACAAATACTTACTCCGTCTCAATCAAACTTCATACATTAAAGAGTTGATGTGTAGTTTTATGCGAAAAGTTAAAGTAATGATAAAAAATAAAGAAGGTGGAGAAAACTGTATCAATTATTGTGTAAAATTGAGAATTTTTATTACTCCCTTCGACCATCAAACTTCATATATTAGGGTTGGGGTGTGGTTTTATACGAAAAGTTAAAATAATGATAAAAATTGAAGAAGTTGGGAAAATGTGTATTTTTAGTGGAAAAATGTGTAATATTTGTGTAAAGTTGAAATTGTTTATTATTTGTTAGTAGTTGAGTAAATTCCTTTTTTTAATAATGTATGAAATTTGGTGAGACGGTTAAAAATGATAAATGTATAAAGTTTGCTAAGTTTGCTGGGACGAAGTAAGTATTTGTTAGTTGTGTGGTAACTTATTTTTTAGTAATGTATGAAGTTTGGCAGGACGGACTAAAATGATAAATGTGTGAAATTTATTGGGGCGGAAGAAGTAATAAACAATTTCAACTTTATACAAAAATTACATATTTTACCATTAAAATTATACTTTACTCACCTTCTTTATTTTTTATTATTAA
>JAYMSP010006301.1:0-11915 GCA_036897095.1 Plantago elongata | reverse complement strand
CAGTATCAGGAAACAGGATCAGTAACAGTATCAGTAAACAGGTTCAGTAGATAGGACTCGATATATAGTATTAATCAGCAATTGAGGTAATAAAATGTTAGGTCAATACAGGTAAGGTATCCCTAAGTACAGGTCATCTATAGTTTATACAGTTAGATATCTAAATCGGTAAATGGGTCGGAGTCGGTCGGTCGGAGTCGAGTAGTCGCAGTCAGGGTTAGACAGTTAGGCATATAACATGAACATGTATGAAAATGCGAGGAATGAATAGTAGCAAACTTTCCCAGGACCGGATGCCGAAAGCTCGTAATCAATCACCGTAGATATCTTGCCCGTCAGATGACTCCGAAATTCCTGATGAACAGATAAACAATACTACTTAAACCCCAGACTAAATTATTTAAAAAGACTCATAATAATTCCTTAACATCTCGGTATACTTAGTCTACAAACTCTATGACGTAGGTAACCGGATTCCATGTCCGAGTTTCCTAATTATTTACGACACTTTTATCAAATTAATCGACGTTTAAAATAATTGACACTATTTGATTATTTAGTAAAACTCAGCTTTTAACCTTAAATAAGTTCCTAAAATTATTTATTTCTTCAGAAAACCGTCAATGTGACATTTTATTTTATCTTCTAAAATTACATCCGGTTTATGACTCTTAACAGATAAATTCAGACAACAGATGGCAAGTCTGTCTCAGCATAATTTTCAAACCTATATCCGGCATATGACTCCTAACAGACAACAGACGGCAAGTCTGTCTCAGTACAATTTTCCAACCTATAACAACAACTAACCAGCTAATTATGCCTCAACAAATCAATATAACAGGCAGTATTGTTATACTATAATTCCTTAGTCGACGACTACACGTAACCCAACAATATACAGTATAATTCAACTCAACAACAGTCCGTAGGCTGCGACAATCATTCTACAATCGACTGTCAGTCGACGCTATATCCAACTACAGTTATACTACATACAATATTTAATATTACCGGCTATCAATAATTAAACAGTATAACAATATATTTTAAATTCCCAAATTACGATAATAGACGATAATAACCGATGATAATTAACGATAACAACGATAATAACGTTAATAAACGGGGAATAACGCGACACTAATCGAGCGAGGGTCGAGTGCGAGGCAAGGTGACGACGGCAACCTGTCGAGGTGGTGGTGACGGTGCGGCACGACTGCGAGGAATTATTAATTAATTTCTCGTTCGCTATTCGAATGAAATCGAAATACGGCCGAGATACTTACCGGAATTTTGGTCGAGCGAACGACTCTAAATCCGGGATGGTCGGGCAGTGGTGGTGTTGTGGTGGCCGGAGTAGGGCGGCGGGTGGTGGTGCACGGTGGTTGGAGTGGCGGTCGGAGGTGGGAAAGAGAAGAAGGAGCAGTGGAACGGGATGCGGAGGAGATGAGGGCAATGTGGAGGAAATGGACAGGAGGTCGGAGTATATATAGGCGCGGTGGTCGGTGGCCAAGGCAGCCGGAGTCCGGTGGCGCGGACACGTGTCCATCGCGTCACATTCCGCCGTTTCTTGATGTGCCGCCGCGTGTGTTGCGGCTTCCTCTTCCCAGCCGCGTGTCCCATCCTGCTCATCCGCGCGCGCCTCCTTTTTCCTCGTGCCATGGCAGCGCCGTCGGTGTTGGCGGCCTCTGATTGGCCGGTTGGGAGGCAGCCTGTCGGCTGGGCACGAGGGCCGGTTGATTTGGCACGGTGGTTTTTGTTTTGGCATGGTGAATTGGGAATTTATAGCAGCTTGGCACGGTTGAAGAAGAATAGCAGACGATGGGCACGGTTTGGGGAAGAAGAAGGGGTCCGAAATGACTAATATGCCCCTTTCTTAAAAGAGAAGAGAAGAAGGAGCCAAGGGTAATTCTGTACTTTTGCTATTATATACAACTGGCTCCTTCTGGCTTCCGAACGGCTCGTAAATAAAATTCGAAAAAATATGAAATCGACTCTCGGGTACTTTTTGAGTCGAACTCGAGCCATAGAAAAATTAAAATAAATAATATATATTTTATTATTTTTATTATTATTTTATTAATATAATCTCAATTCTTACTTCAACGTCGAATCCGCTCGGCGTTAATATTCTAAATTCGACCCAATATACTCACGTAATATTTTAGCTCGTGCGAAATGATAAAATTAATATTAAATTAATTTTTTTCGGATACACGAGGGAATTTTGCGGTTCTTACAATACCCCATTATTTAATTGAATAGCATGGCACCATCAACTCCAACTAACTACAAACCAAGTTAACCATGGTTAATTAAAGAACAACTTCCATCCAATCTCCTTTTATTCTATATCATTATTTACTTGAAATAGGATTCCTTAAGTTTTTAGATAGCTTTACTTTGGAAACGCTATTTAAAGAGTAAACCACTCTTACTAAACAAATTCTTTAAAAAATAAATATTTCAAACTTAAAAACACAATCAAAAGCTAATAACCTAAATTGTAAACTTAAGATTATTTTATTTGGGAACCCAAGTCTTATAATGAGATAATCACAATTTAAAAACTTAAGTGGTCAAATCATATTTGAAAATGGGATGAATCCAACTTGGAAGCTCTATTTGAGTTGTAAACCACACAATATATATATAATATTTAGAAGTGATGGTCTATCTTGAAGGAGAGTCATTCTCAAGTCCAACTATTTATGTGGAATTAGCTCCTTTTATTTCATATTTTTCAAAACATACCAACTTTAGTTCAATGCAAAATTATATTACCACTCATTTACGTATTAATGTTTATCTGTAACAATATTTTTAAAACCAGAGCCCACTTACTATACTTAAACGTTGCAGCATCATATCATGGTCAATTGGTTAGTAGAGGATTAGTTGAGGCAGATGGATCTTTTGGAACAATGGGCAAACACATAGTCTTACCATCTACTTTTGTTGGAGGTCTGAGGTATATGGTACAAAACTTTCAGGATACAATGGCTATTTGTAAAAGTATAGGTTATTCGGAGTTGTTCATCATGTTCACATGCAATCCCAAGTGGCCCGAGATTACACGTTTTGTTGAATCTAAGGGATTGAAACCTGAAGACCGTCCTGATATTTTAAGTCGTGCATTCAAGATGAAATGGACCAGTTGGTTAAAAGACTTGAAGACTGAAAATATATTTGGCCATGCCACTGGAGGTACATTTAAGTAAATATTTTATTTTAATAAAATTATAATTTTATTATTTTGTTCATTATTTCTTATAATTTATAATATTATGCAGTTGTTTACACCATCGAATTTCAAAAGCGTGGTCTCTCACATGCACATATTCTCCTATGGATTGATAGAAAGGATAGGAATATGACCGCTTCTTATATTGATGAGTTCGTAAGTGCTGAAATTCCTGACAAAGATCTCAATCCTGAGTTGTATGATGTTGTATTTGAGTTGATGGTGCATGGCCCATGTGGACCATTGAATCCTACTTCTTTGTGCATGCACGATGGTAAGAAATGCTCCAAAAAAATTTCAAAGTCATTTAATGAACGAACCATGTTCGATGGAAATGGACATCCAGTGTATAGGAGGCGAAAAACTGCGAACACTATTGTAAAAAATGGTGATACTATTGACAACAGGTAGAAAATCATTTAATTTGTTACTTAATTTCAATTTTTTTATTTGAAATAAATATTAAAGTGTTTACTAATTTATCATGTTAGGAACATAGTCCCCTACAATCTATATATGTTGATGAAGTACAGAGCGTATATCAATGTTGAGTGGTGTAACAAGACTAATGCAATCAAATATCTCTTTAAGTATTTCAACAAGGGAGTAGACCGTATCGGTGCTAAGATCATGGTTGATAATGAAGTCAATGATTTCATTGATTGTCATTATGTTTTCTCTTGTGAATCAGCATGTCGTATTTTTGGGTTTGATATAGACTACAGAGACCCACATGTAGAACGTTTATCATTTCATATGGATGGAGAGTATAATATGGTCTTCAATGATGGTGACGTGATTGAAGAACTTATTGAGAGGACCAATACTATTGCGAAAACTAGATTTCTTAAGTGGATGGAGTATAACAGAGATCATCCTAAGGGACAAGTATGTTGAATTCCCTAGGCATTATGTTTGAATTCCCTAGGCATTATGTTTGGGATACAAACAAGAAGGAATGGAAGCCCATGAAGTAATTCAATGGTAAAGTTGGTCGAATTTACCATGTCCCAATAAGATCAGGTATGTCCTACTTTCTTAGAATTATGTTGAATCATATTAGAGGTGCCACATGCCACGAGGATTTAAGAACCGTTGATGGAATGGTTCATCAGACATATCGTGATGCATGCTATGCTATGGGACTAGGGCTGCTCATTTCATCGGGATCTGCAAACCCGGTCCGTTATTCGCGAAAACAAACCGGATCGGATCGATCCGTTAAAAAACGGATCGGATCGCGAGTGGGGTTTTCCTTCATCCATTTTGAACGGATAAAACGGATATCCGTTTATCGGTTAGACTAGGGGTATTATTGTTATTTTACATTACCCTAATTCTCTACTCCTTAGCAATAGCAGCCGCCAGTTTCTTCCATTCCGTCTTCTACTCTTCCAGCCGTCGGCCATTTCTCTTCCATTCCGTCTTCTACTCTTCCAGCCGCCAGCCATTTCTCTTCCAGCCGTCGGCCGTCTTCTTCGTTTAGTCGTCTTCTTCCCGGCCTTTGGCTTCTTCTCGACGGGTTCGGTAGCTGGTTTCTTTTTCCAGACTTCCACCGTCAGCCGCCAGCCATTTCTTCCATTCGTCCCGTCTTCTCCATTCGCATCTTCAGTTGCAGTTCAATTTGCCCGCCGTCTTCTCCATTTAGTTTCTTCTACATTCGCTCGCCGTCGTCAGTTTCCGTCGAATCGTCGATTGTGCTTCTCGGAGTGCGGCCAGAGCTTCCAAATTCTAGCTCCGACGGGCAGAGAAGAGGGGTTTTTTGGAGCTGAAGAAGACTTCTTCTTCTTCTTTCCCTTTCTCTTTATCTTTTCTTTTTATTTAAATTTACTTGATAGGGGATATCCGCTAGATTTATCCGTTATCCGGCGGATTTATCCGTATCCAATCCGCTCGGAATGGATTGGATAACGGATGGACTATTTTTCCATCCGTTTGACCGGATCCGGTCAAACGGATGCAGATTGATCCGTATCCGTCCATTGCGCAGCCCTATATGGGACTACTTAATGATGATAAGGAATATATAGATGCAATCAAGGAAGCAAGTTTTTGGGGGTCTGGTCACTTTTTGAGGCATCTCTTCTCCATTTTACTCCAACCAGAAAGCATGTTTATGCCAGTGCATGTTTGGGACAACACTTTGGGAGAATTTATCTGATGACATTGAATACATCATGCGAAGGAAGCTTAATAATCCAGGTATAGACAATTAAAAAAAATCATCAAGTAAAATATTTTGAATTATTTATTTAAAATTTGACATTTTATTTCGTATTGATGAATTCATTGGTTACAGACGTTGTGCTAACCAAGGAACAGTTAATGAACTTCACACTACTTGATATTGAAAGTATGTTGGCTCGAAATGGATTTAGTCTATATGAAATTGAAGGTATGCCAACGCCAAGTGAAGTAGTTGTAGAAGATGGACAAAATAAGCTCATTCTAGAAGAAACTTATTATGATGTTGTTGCAATGCTGGAAGTATGTAGTCTTCTTTATCCATGCTTGAGTGAAGTGCAAAAGGATGTATATGATACTATCAAAGAAGCCATTTCACTGGTGGAGTTTTCTTTTTGTATGATTATGGTAGTACTAGAAAGACTTTCTTATGGAAGACATTGTGCTATGGAATTCGAGCTAGATAAGAAAGTGGAATTGCATCTCTTTTGTTGTCAGGAGATAGAATTGCACACTCTAGATTTAGCATTTCATTGAATGTAGACAAGACAACCATGTGCAGCAGAACTGTTCCTGGATCAAATCTCACTGGACTCAATGAAAAAGACAAAGCTTATTATATTGGATGAAGCCTCTATGACAAATAAGTTTTGTTTTGAGGCATTGGATCGTAGTCTGAGAGATATTATGAGGAGTACTGATGCAGAACCTTCCAATAAGCCTTTCGGAGGATAGGTTGTTGTTTTTGGAGGTGATTTTAGACATATATTACATGTCATTCCAAAAAGGAGTAGACAGGATATAGTTCATCACTCCCTCACTTCATCTAGACACATATGGGATAGTTGTCGAGTTTTGAGGCTTACCAAGAACATGCGCCTTCAGGTATAACATAAAATTCGTGTGATTATATTAAAACATAATATTTTCTATTATCTAATGATTTGTAACAAATAATTCTTATAGGCAGGAAAGTCTCCAGCATAAAATCAACGCATAAAGGAATTTGCATACTGGTTGTTGAAGGTTGGAGATGGTGAAGTTGGTGAATCAAATGATGGTGAGGTAGAATTCACATTACATGCAGATGATATACTCACCCACGACGTAGTTGGTCCATTGGATGCTATTGTCAAATCCACTTATCCTTCCCTTTTAGACCATGTGGGAGATGGTCATTACTTTCAAGATAGATCCATTCTAGCTCCAACTAATGAGATTGTACAAGAAGTGAATGATTACATAATGTCTTTACTACCTGGAGATGCAGTCAAGTACATGAGCTCAGATAACATATGTCCTAATGAGGATGACATTGTTAATAGAGAAGATGTCTATTTAGTTGAATTTCTTAACACGATTAAGACATCAGGTTTACCAAACCATCTCATTAGACTGAAGAAAGGTTGTCTGATTATGCTGCTCAGGAATATAGACCCATCTAAAGAATTGTGTAATGGCACGAGGTTGATTGTTACTAGGCTTGAAAATCATGTCATTGAAGCTAAGATGATGCACGACAAGTTTGCAGGATCCAAGGTATACATACCTAGAATGGTCCTCTCACCTTCTGACCTTACTAAGTTTTCTATCAGATTCCAGCGGAGACAATTCCATATCTTTGTTTGTTATGCAATGACAGAGAGCCAAGGCCAATCATTAGCTCATGTGAAACTATATTTACCGAAGTCGGTATTCAGCCATGGACAATTATATTTTAGCATTTTCAAGAGTTACAAACAAGAAAGATCTCAAAGTCTTGGTTTTGGATGAAAATGGAGTGTTCACAAATAAGACGATCAACGTGGTTTATAAGGAAATATTTAGAAATTTTTTAAGGTAAATTGTTTTTTTTTAACTAATATGTTCATATATAATTAAATGTACTGCTAATTCTAATCAGACAAAATACCTTGCATGTAGATCAACGCATTTGGTTGGGTTTCAAGACATCACTGCATGTTTTATTTGGATTTTGTGTACGCATTAATTTGAAGTATATATTATTTTATTTTCTATATTGCTAATCTGTACAAGGAGAATAAAATGTAGCCCAATAACTAATCACACATTAAAACCTATTATGCAGATCCACTTTGGAAGATTGGCTCTGAAGACATCACTGGCGATTTGTTATTCTGTTTTTTGTTTTCTTTACCCTTTGTATCAACTATAATACTATCTACTGTATTCTTGCAGATCATTTGACTTCTATATTCTTTCCTTCTCTTGAATTATATTTATCAAATAATTTTAACTTCTATATTTCTTCTTCTCTTGAGTTATATTTAAGTGAAACCTATCCCGTCACATCATTATGAATTAGTACTAATTTTGTTTATAGATAAACTTATATTCTTAACAAAATTATTAATATTGTTAATTAAAACACTTATATTTTTAGTATTAAATTATTTAATTATTACAATAATATTTCTTTAATGCACAACATAACAGATTTAATTAAGAATATATATTTTTCTATTAATAATATGAACCGTCTCTGAATAGATACCGTCCTTTTGTATTTCAGTAATTAACACATAAATTCAATTCTATCTACTGTAAAAACTCCATAAAGAAATACTCTATAAAGAAATAAACTCCATGTAATCATAAAAAGTTCCGGTCTCAACTTGGACTTGTTATAAATAAGAATAAACTCAACATTGTCATATTTCATTACTTTTTTCGGTCCCGTCTTAAGTAATTATACCTCCCTATAATAATAAATAATATAATATTCAATAATATTTATCTATATATATAATTTTCATGATGAAATTTAAAACGTCAAATGCTTATCTAAATATGTTTGTGATATTAATTTAAATTTTTGAGTGGTAAATCTATCTTTTAACTTTCATATAAGTAATAGTTCATTTATATATGAACCTTCTTGCTGGACAAATAACATTTCTAGCTTATCAAGTTAGTATTTAGTAATTTTATTTAATAAATATAATATTTAAGTTATACATATTACTTTATTATAAAAAATATATGTTTATTACAAACTTCTATGTATAAATAAATTGTCTATAAAAATAATTGTTTCGATTCCGATGATATGATTGTATAAAATGTTTACTGTATTTATTTACCCACTCAAACTCTATGGTTGGTCTGCTTCTAGCAATACACACACCTAGCTTGAACATGCAAAGACTCATAACCGTAAAGCAAACAGATAGGTAAATTATTAACATAAGAGGTCCAAATGATATTGCGTGGTCCAATTTCCCGAACCATTTAATCACGTATATTATGTCGATTTCGAACCCAATATTTTGTATTATAACTCAGGCTTGAATTTTGACGGTGATGCTTCTGGGATTGGATTGCATATACACCATTTAATTTTTAACCACCAAACAAAAATATTTTGTTTATGCTTCTATTATCTTTATATTTTATTTATAATATACTACATGTGTTTTAATCACAACTTTCTATAATTCTATTTATTAAACACAAATATTTATGATAAACTAGGCATATAAAGTTTTTATTTTTCGACAGCAATAAATTTTACTTAATGACAATGAAGTGCAGCTCAGTTGGTAAACGTTTCACCTCCAACGAATAAATTGACCTCCAACAAATAAACTGAGTATTTAAATCACGTTTTAATCATTTTAAAAAAAGAATTGCTTATCGATTGTATCATATTAATGATATATAATATTTACGTAATTACTACACTCGTAATATTAACTCCGAATTTGTTTAAAACCATAAAAATATTCTTGTTGATATGTATTTATTGCATTAAGCATCAGGAATTTTGATATAAACATTTGAAATAGTGTCATTACGACATATACCAAGTCAAGAATGGGTCTGATACGCACACGTTGAATTAGCAACATTGATCAATCAACATAATTTGTACTCCATATAGAAAAATGTTAAATCATCCACTTCTTTTATAGATACAATGGCCTCTATACTCATCCATTCCCTTTGTAGCAAATTCTTAGAAGCCTGGTGGCTTGGAGGCAATGAAACTGATGCACTGGACTTGGCGAACATTGTCGAATCCAATGATCCTGATGAAGGCGTTGGGGTACTCCTTCTTGCACTCCTCTAGCTCGGCAATGACCTGGCTGGAGTCGGTGCATCCGAACATGGGCAACTTCCACATTGTCCAGTAGCGTCCGTCATAGTATCCTGGAGACCGGGCGTTCTCACGGTACACGAATCCGTGCTGAATATCAAATCACATATTCATATTTCAATACACAAGATATGTTTAACCTGTAAGTTTTGAGATGAACGTAAGGTTACCTCAAGCTCGAACTCGAGGCAAGGAATCCACTTGGAGCGGAGAAGGTAGTCTATTTCCTTTGACAATTGCTCAACTGTCAGGTCAGGAAGGTAGGAGAGTGTCTCATACTTCTTCTTGCCAACTGGGGGCCACACCTAAATTTTATTTTCGTTTTGAAATACACAATGTCATTTGATTTTGTATTGAACATGGAGTGAACATATTCAAAAAGAAAAAAAGACATTTATAGTGGACATATGTGCATAATATTCAAAGAACATACTTGCATGCATCGAACATGTCCAACATTCCTTGTGCGGGCGGATTTCTTGACAACCGAGAAGGTGGAAGCTACCTTGAGGCCGGAGAAAGGCGCGACCAAGCTAGCCTGAGCTACGGTCGAACGGGCGGAGACGGCAGCGGATGACATAACTGAGGAGGCCATAGTTGCTCTTGTTATGTTCAAGCTTTATGGCCTTAAGGCACTGGTGGTCTAGGTATATATAATGGGTCGATATTTTAGGAGTTTGCATCTAATGGACAAAAATTATAGGACATGATTATGTGGAATATTGTAGCCATTGGATTGTGTGGCTCGTGACCTTGTGAGCCTTATCATGGTCTGCCATGTCATTAGACTCATCCTATCAGTGGACAATTATTCTTGTACATTTGTGTTGTAATTATAATAGTGGAGAGTATATGCGGTGCCTCGCTAGTTAATCAACGGTTAAATGGGTAGAGCCTTACCGATCCAACGGCAACCCAATCCCATATTATATACTAGTATCGAAGCACCGCGTGAAGTGCGGTGCCTTGTGAGTAGGCCTGTCAATAGATGTAATACAAACCAATCCAAATCATATTAGAGTCGTTGGACTCAAAATTCAAAATCGGCCCGTGATATTTGGAACCGGAACCGGTCCGGAATCTAAAATTTAACTAAAGAAACCGTCGTTACAAGACCTAAATCCGTTGTTTCTTCCGTTGTTCTTCTTCTTCCGCGGTTCCTCTTCTTCGTTCATAAAAAAGGTTCCGATGTTCTTCTTCTTCTTCCACTGTCCTTCTTCTTCGTTCAAGGAAAAAGGTTCCGTCATTCCGTGGTTCCAAATCGATACTGAAATTGGGTTCAGTCGACTTCTTCAGTCGAATTTCTGAAATCGGGAACTCGGGTCTCGGGATACTGAAATTGGGTTCGCAGTCGGTGTGAAATGGGTTCGCAGTCCGTGTGAAATTGGGTTCGCAATCGGTGTGAAATCAATACTGAAATCGGGAACTCGGATATCTTCATCTGGTAAGTCGATTTCAGTTTCTTCCTGTTGCTTTTCTTCGATTTCAGTTTCTTCTTATTATCGTTTTGCTCATTCCAGCTATTTTCTCTTATTGCAGTGTTATTTGATGAATTGATAGTTTTGATGTTAGGAGTAGCTCTATCAAGCAAAAATAAGTCTGATTACCACTTCTAACATAGTGGGCTGTTGTTACTTATTCCAATGAATGTTCACTGAAGCAATTCCTCGAACACATTAATGGCATTGTTATTGGGTATTGACGGTTTCAGTTTATATATATATATATATTTTTGAAACATCAGTTTATACTTTATAGAAGTAGTAAAAAAGAAGATTGTGTACTCATTGAATGATGAACAGATGATAAAGTTTTGAGCAATTATCTTGGTGACCTTATACCTAGTCCCCAGATACATTATGATTTGTTCGAATCCCGAATTCTTACTAAGAACACCGATATTCACATGTAAAATACTATAGTTAATAACACAAAACAACAAATAAAATGTCCTCTCATAAATGATATTGTTCATTATAAATAAAAAAACATCGACCCGTTCCCTTCGAATACTTTGGGATAACCGTATACCGTATAACAAGTTTTTGCCACAAACATCATTCAACCGCCTATAGTATGATGCCAGCCTTACACCAGCATAGACAGCAACTAATTCAAGTATGCAACAATGTAGTAATACAATAAATCAAGATCCCAAAGGACGAATCTTCTTCCAATTTTCTTGCATTATCAATTTTCCAGCCTGGGTATATTTGATTTATGGGAAGCATCTTTTGATCACTGAGGAAATGTATTCATACTTTACTGTTGTCTTTGATTGTGGTATTACTGGATCGAGAGTAAATGTATATGAATGGATGAGTAGAAATGGGAGCAAGGAGTATGGGGATTTTCCGGTTTTGT
>JAYMSP010006300.1:0-11915 GCA_036897095.1 Plantago elongata | reverse complement strand
ATTCTTGTAACTGATCACAAGTCTAGCAATACTACAATCTTATTTGTGTGCAAGATTCGAGCTCACAACATATTCTTCTTTATGTACTAGTATCAAACTCGGTTCATATATAAGAAACCAGAAAGTAAAAGATGTAGGTAGAACTCTAGTGTCGAAACTTTATTCGGTTGGTAAACCAAACTTTTTAGAATGAGACATTTCCAAGTTGAAAATTTGAAAGACAAAACCAAATTCTAACAATGTGATATTGCAAGTTGAAGCATAGAGAAAAGTCAAACAAACTCTAAAAATGGATTTATCCAACATGAAAATTCTATTTGAACAATCAACCACACTATAAAAGTATTGAAAAAACAACATACTCCAACCTAACACCTCAATTCGAAGGGCAAACAAACTCCACCGGTGGGTCAGGAACTCAATTCAAACGGTAAATTAACTCTCAAAGCAGTATAATTACAACTTAAAAATCTTATTTAATAAGTAAACCTCAATATATGATAAAATACTTATAAACTATAACATGAAATCATTGCAACTCGGGAACTCTATTCGAAGAGCATACCAAGTATAAGGATGAGAGATTACAACTTGAGAGCTATAATCGAAAAGTAAATCATACTATACTGAAAAATACTCCATGAGTAGGACACTTCCAACTTAGGAACTAAGTTCGGAGGGTAAATGAAATAATTTCAGTTCGGGAACCCAAATCAAATGATAAACTTTAGGAATGAGATAATTCCAACTTGAAAACACCATTCGATTTGTAATCTGAACTTAAAAACGGGATTGTTCCATCTTTAAAACTCAAACCGACTATAGCAATGAGATAATTACAAATTCAATACTCTATATAATAAAAAAAAAGTAAACAATGTACGATGAGGGGGGTGGGGGGAGACGAATAGGGTAGGTAATTTCTAACATGACAACTCAATTTGAAGTAAAAAACAACTTTTGAACATGAAAACTTACAAATTGAAAATTTTATTCGAAGAGTAAGCTACGTTATGTGGGAAAATGAAGAGACTTTATTCATATGTTATTATATATTGTACATATGAAGAGACTATAAGATGGTTGGATAGAACACATCATGGTATGCGGAATTTTAAATTAGCTTAACACAATGTCGGGTCGAGAATGTAAGGGGAATGGCTATGGATGTTTCAACTCATTGGAATTCAACTTTTACTTAATTGGAGACTGCTCTTCCACTAAGGAATGTTCTTGATTGGCTGGCTCATTTGGATACAACTTACTTCTTTTGCCCCACTACACACGAGTGGGATTATGCAGAAATTATCTTAGATTGTTTGTGAATATTTATTGAGGCTACCAAGCATTTCAGATGGTAGTAATTATTCAACATCTAATGTGTTCTTTCCTGACACGTGTAATATTCATTTGAAGTTGATTGAATGGGCATCTAGTGAAGTTGATTTTGTAAAGGAGATAACTGGACTAATGAAGGAAAAGTTTGATAAGTATGGGGATTACTCTAATTTGGTGCTTGTTGTTGCGGTTGTGTTTGATCCTTGGCTAAAGATGCACATCGTGAAGTATTACTACACACATATCTATGGTGAGGTTGGAGCACCTTTGCACATTAAAAAGGTGAGGGACTTGTTGGATGATCTCTTTATAGATTATGGTGGTAGTTCTACCGCATCTACTCTCAGTACCATTGTTAAAGGTCCATCTAGTCTTCGTGGGTTTAGTGAATGGTATGGTGCATCTCATTCTTCATCATTGCAAAAAGTCTGAGTTGGAGCTATATCTGGATGAAGGTATATTTCCTTCTATAAAAGATTTTGATGTTTTGAGCTGGTGGAAAGTGGATGGTGCTAGATTTCCAGTGTTGAGAAAGATAGCACGTGATATGTTAGCTATTCCAGCCACTACAGTTGCATCAAAGTCGACTTTTATCCAAGGAGGGTGTATCATTGATGAGGCACGATCGAAGTTGGGCTCGGATGCTGTTGAAGCATTGATATGTGCGAATGATTGGATTCCACCTATTAATGGTATTCAATATATTATTTTATTTCTCTTAAGCTTTGTATATAATTGTATTATTGATTATATTTAAATTATTATATTAATGATTAATTATGCGTTTGTAGTTCATGAAGAGGGTCGATTTGTAATTCCAGATGAGGTCTTTCAAAGTGCAATATTGACAGAGGTATCTTCATCTAGAGTAGATGGGACTTCATCTATAGTAGTTGGACCATCTTCTGAGTCCCATGTGATCGAGTAGCATAATCATATTTTTGTAATTTTTTGTTTAATTTTGTGCTTTAGTTTATATGTGTTTTGTAGAGTATCCATTTATTGTTTTATAATTTTGAGACTATGAATGTCATTTTGTTTATGTGTCTCTTCGCTGCTAATACAGGATATCGAGATGTAGCAGGAATCATGGAGCTTTTGATGGTGGAGACTTAAATTATTATCCTGAGGAGTTGAATTTTTGTAATGTCCTTGAAAAAAAGATGAAGATTTAAAGTATGTACTTCATGTATATCTGTATCTGAAGCTTGGACATTGGATCAACTATTTTGTTAATTTACGTTCTTAATTTATTAGACGCTAAATAATTACGTAATCGATATATATGAATTTCCACCTCAAATATTTTTTTTATGAACAAACAACAAAACATAGAATTAATTATGTACCTACAAAATCTGTCCAGAAAAAAATTGCAACCGAGTCCGGTCTGGTTCCAATTAGTCCGGTTCCTGAGCAGTTTCGGTTCCTGTACATGTAACCGGACTGGTCAGCTTGCTCCTTGTGTGGTTTGGTTTGGATTTAGTGTGAAATTGTTTTGATTGCAATCCATTGACAGGCCTATACCAATCTAACAGACGATGAAAAGTTATTGATATATCCGATCTGGATCTATGGTGTGTGGATGAAGATGAGGTGAGAATGTGAGAGGAAAGAGGATCAAATAGGTTAATACCACTGTACACATTTATTGTCCATTGGGTTTTCATGTGCGTTCCATTAACATTATTTGTTGTCCGGCCCACCGCAAGGAAATAGTGTGGATTGTCGAAGACGGTATAAGCTCCAGCCGCGCTCTGAATCTCGCAGAGCATCTTCGAGCGCGCTCTTATTTTTCATAAGACGCATACTAAGATTTCATAGTATGCAAATTAAAAAATCAGCTATAAATCGCGACTATGTGCATTTAGAAGACCTCTATTCTTTGCAGTTGGAAAGAGAGAGCCCGCATTCAACAACTTACCACCATAGCCATCATAGCTAGCTTTTGTAATTGGGTAAATTGCTTCAAAACTCAGATCTTCAAACTATTTTCTGAAGTTGTGATCACATATGCTAGTTGGTCTACAAATGGAAGGGATGGATAATGATAGTGTCGTCGGAGGTTGAGAGGCTGAAATGGTATTAACAGTGGGTAGGGGAGAAAGCGAGATATGGAGTTAAAAGGATATGAGATAATACTTGAGAAAAAATATCAGATCTAATGTACATGATTGAAGATATAAGGCTAAAAGTTTGAGCGGTGAGTCTTTTTATATTTTTTAAGGAGAAGATTCCTTTATCCAAACCGAGATATCATACATCGCATAGTTCAGTGGTGTAGACACTTGACGTAGTGTTCCCACTGATAGACTAGTGAAGAAACATGCTTGAAGCCACGAAGGGGCTGTCTGCCACACCCTCGTCATAATCCTAGATGATACATGAGTTGGGGGTGCAGGAACTACTTCTAGACTAAAACAAGAACTAGCAAAACGAGCAAAAAAATCCGCAACTATATTAGAATCACGATAAATAACTCTGAGCTTTAGATCTTCAAAAGACTTCGCTAGAAAGCGAATATCAGCCACTAGAGCTAGCGCCGTCCTGGATGGAGCTCTTGATGTGCTCAAATTAATATTCAGAAAACTCAGTAGTAAGCAATTATTGTAGAACAATAAGCTAACCACATAATCATTCACTAAGAAACTAATTAAGCTACCAAACGGTTGAAATCATTTATCACTCGTTGAGACAGTTTGATGTTGAAGTGTTTAACTAACAATAATAAAGTAAATAGAAAAGGCAAAAAACAAAGTTGATCAGATAGGAGAGCAAACATAATAGATAGATAAGTTATGCTAATTCACTATAATACATTATGTAACGCCCCGGATCTGGGTCCGGACGTCAAGGGTTGTGCCGAATACTCCAAATACATATATATCAAATATTATCCGTTACAATACCCAAAAGGTACTAGATAATTTAAAACAGCAACACACATTTATACTTAATAGATCAGCAGCGGAAATCAGTCAATGTCCGTCTGTTTGCTAGCTACCCAATCCTTCCTTCGTGCTCAAAATCTGGGAAAGCAAAATTATTGAAACAGGGAGAGTGTCAGTTACTAGGACTCAGTGAGGATAGTCAAGCATGCATGAATATGCGTATGAATGCAATAATACGGCAACCCAACACACACGTTGATCAGGCAATTATTTTTGAACAGTGGGGAAACTGCAAACGGGAACAGTAACAGTAATCGCTGCAGGTATTCCACCCGGCGACAGTAACAGTATGGGGTCGTGGCATGGCGATCCACCCAAGGGCAGTAACAGTGCAAGACCGCGGCATTGAATCCCACCCGACGACAGTAACAGTAACAGTATGGGGTCATTATAGGCTAGTCCTCTAGAGGTGGCCCCTACGGACTCGAGTGGTGGCTCCCACCACGAATACGCGGTGTAGCACTTCGCTCCGCATGGCACTTAGCGACTGTCGAATGACAAGTAACAGTAACTGTAACAGTAGACAGGATCAGTAACATGATCAGTATACGGGATCAATAATAGTATCAGTGAACATGATTAGTAAACAGGGTCAGAGTCGGTAACTGGGATCAATAGAACGGTCTCAGTGTACAGTATAAATCAGTAGCTAATATTCTAACATACAAGTCAACACATGTAAGGTTTCCTAATACAGGTCGTCTACGGTGATAAATTTAGTCAAGTAAATCAGTAAACGAGTCGGGGTCGGTCGATCGTCGTCGAGTAGTCGCAGTCAGGGTTAGACAGTCAGGCAGGTAAACAGGTACAGGAATGAAAATGCGAGGAATGAACAGTAGCAATGTAATAGATGCAGGAATTGAAGGCGATGAAAGGTGGCACTTTAACTTTTCCAGGGCCTGATGCCAAAGGCCAATTATCACTCACCATATATATCTGGCACGTCAGATGACTCCGAAATTCCTGATAAACAGATAAGCAATACTACTTAAACTCCAGACTCAATTATTCATAAGACGCCTAATAATTTCCCAACAGTTTTACGACGTCGTCTCGATACACTAGTTTATAAATCCTATGACGTATACACACGGATTCCATATCTGAACTTCCTAATTATTTATGATACTTTAATCAATTAAATATCCGACGTTTGAATTAATCGACATTGTTTAACAAGACTAGACCTTTAATCTTTAATAAGTCCTAAAATTATTTATTTCCTTTAAAACCGTCAAGGTGACATTTTATCTTATTTCCTAAGTTACATTCGGTATATGATCCCTAACAGATAAATTCAGACAACAGACGACAAGTCTGTCTCAAACCTATATCCGGTATAGGACTCCTAACAGATAAATTCCGACAACAGACGACAAGTCTGTCTCAGTAATTCCAACCTTTAACAGTAACTAGCCAATATCTGTTTCAACAGTGCAATACCATCAACAGTATCATTATACTACAATTCCCTAGTCGATGGCCAGTCGACGTCTACTCATAATCCAACAGTACACAGTCTAATTTACTACGCAACAGTCCGCAGCCTACGATAATTATTTTGCAGTCGACAGCCAGTCGACACTATATTCAACTACATCATTTAATAACACCAGCTATCTTAATAATTTAGCAGACTAACAGTATAATTTAAATTCCCCACTTACGATAATAACCGGTAATTACAATAATTATTAGTAACTAACGACACTAAACGATAATGAATAATAGATGATATTTAATGATAATTAACGCTAACTAACAATAATTAGCGATAATAACGGAGATAACACGACACTAACCGAGCGAGCATCGAGCGACGAGCAGCGTGACGACAGTCGAGGCGGGGTTGACGGAGCGGCACGTCTGCGAGGAATTATTAATTAATTTCTCGTTCGCTATTCGAATATAATCGACATTTGATCGAGATACTTACCAAAATTATCGGTCGAGTGAACGACTCAATTACGGGCAATATATTCGGCAGTGGTGATGCCGGTGGCGGGTGGCCGGAGCACGGCGGCGGGTGGTGGCTGTTGAGCGGAGACGGGACTGAGCAGGAGAGAGGAAAGAAGCGAGAAGAGGGAAAATGTGGTGTGGAGAAAAAATGGAGGAAGGGGCCAGTATTTATAGTGCAATGGCGGCGGGTAGAGGCGGTGTTGGAGGCGGTGGCAGCAGCCGGAAAACGGCCGCGTGGAGGGTGACTCACCGGCGCCGTTTGCTTCCTTCTCGCCACGTGTAACGGTGCCTCTTCTCCGCGAGACACGTCCCTTCCCACGCGTAATGTCAGGCGGCTTGGTCGGCGCCGCCTGGGCACGGTGGATTGCGATTGGCTGGCGTTGGTGGCGGGCACGAGGGACCTCGGATTTGGAACGATCGATCAGAGCGATTAGCACGGTAGTGAGCAGGCTGCTCATTTAATTTGGGGAAGAAGACTCCCAAAATGACGGAAACGCCCTTAATGAGAAAGGAAGGAGAAGAAAGAGCCAAGGGTATCTCGGTCCTTTTACTATTAATATACAGCTGGATCCTTCTGGCTCCCAAACGACTCGCAAATAAAATCCGGAAAAATGTAAAATCGATTCCCGGGCTGTTTTCGAGTCGAAATCGGGCCATAGGAAAATTAAAATAAATAATTTTTATTTTACTATTTTTATTATTATTTTATTAATATAATCCTAATTCTCACGTTAACGTCGAATCCGCTCTGCGTTAAAATTTCAAATTCGACCCAAGCTACTTACGTAATATTTTTGCTCGTGCGAAATAATAAATTAATATTAAATTAATTATTCGGATACACGAGGAATTTTCGCGGATCTTACATTCTCCCCCACTTTAGGGAATTTGGTCCCCCAAATTCGACCTATCCTCGGTAAGCAGGTAGGGGTATCTCTCTCGCATCTCGGCTTCCCTTTTTCCAATCTGCTTAATTCCCTTTCTTGGAGAAATCTTCAAGAACACTTGGTTCCTTTCTTCGAATTCCAAGTGCTTCTGTCGACGATCGGCGTAGGATTCTTGTCTGTCCTGAGCCGCTTTAATCTTTTGCCTTAGATCCAGTTTCGAGTACACCGTGGATCCTTGCAGCAACTCGAATAGTTCGTCGATGTGGGGTAGCGGGTACTTACTTTTGACGGTCAGGTTGTTCAACCGTCGGTAATCGATACACATCCTTAGTGTACCGTCCTTCTTCTTGACGAACATCATTGGAGCATTCCTTGGGGGGCTATTTAGACGAACGAAACCTTTTTCCAGCTACTCTTGTAATGGGGTCTTAAGTTTACGGAGTCCGCTGGAGCCATTCGATACGGTGTTCGGGATACATGTTATTCAGGAGGGGTTTCTACAACAAATTCTACTCCCCGGCGAGGGGTTAACTGCAACAGTAAATCGAGTCGGCTATACTAACCGGGAACAGGGTACGAGTTCGATTTACTACAGTACTCGACGAGAAACAAAAGGCAACGCGCAGATCGACTGAGGAGACAGCAGACAGTTGGTTCAGGTTACCAAATACACAAGTGATCGACGATTCACGAGTAGAACCAGAAGTCAAGGCAAGAACTTCGAAGGATAACAAAGTCGAACACATGTGTCGGGTGGTGGGTGGGCAAAGTCAAATAACAAGTGCTGGCTAGCGGTTTACAAAGTCAAATGCAAATGCCGCATGGCGGAATACAATAGCAGATACGGATGCCAAGTGGCGGATAACCATTTAAGGTCAAACAACAGGTGCCGGTTGGCGGGTAACAAGTTCACACAATTTCTGGAGGACGGATACATGAGACAGACACAGGTGCAGAAGAGCTGACAGTAACACTAAACAGACACAGACCCCACCCTCGGTTATTCAATCAAAAATCAATTTGGGGTCAGGGTCGATCAGATAGTCAGCGGAATATCAGTACGGTCAGATTTCTACAAGTCCTAAAGTTAGGTCAAATATTACGACTAGACGTAACTGAATGTAAGAGCTTAACACTAACAGTATGAAGGCACTTCGTATTCCCCTAAGGCTTTAACTTAGGACCTGTTATTCCTTGAGTTAAGGGTTCCAGGTTAGCTATAGCATAATAATAAGTAAATAAGTTCAACCGGCGTTTATTCCTAAGACTTCTTTTAAGTACATCCTTACAGGACTTTCGATCGAGTTGACCGGTTTATTCCTAACTTACCTAACCGGTACACACCTATGTACAATACTTAGTTTCTACAATATAAATTAAAGCTACTAACACACATAAAGCTCCGGAACCTCTAGCGTCGATAAGTTGACGCCTCGTCGTCCGGGATGTATCCGTCTTGTCTCGAATCCTCAGACGGATCTTCCTCCTCGGAGGACACATACTGCGGGACCAGAGGACGCTGCTGGTACTGATACGTGGATTTCCGAGCTATCACCCGGCATCCACGAGTGCCAGGAGCGGTGCCACTCGGGCCAGTACTGCTTATGCCTCCTCCCACGATAGCCGAGGGAGCTGGGTGCACTGGCGGGGCTAACGCTGGTGGTGGGGATGCCGGACCCTCCAGAGTGTGGTCAATGTGGGACAATTCATCCCTGACGTATTCCATCTCGCCCTGGATGGCGTGCATGCGATGCTCTACCGCTTGGACACGTTCTCGGCTTTGAGCACGAGCCCTTCTTTCGGCTGCCAGCTGTGCAGCCATCTGTTGGGAGCGCATCCTCCCACGTATGGGCCTCATCGACCCAGGACTGTACGAAATATCACTCGTTGTCCCAATCACGACTCTCGTTGTCGCTCATCTGTCGAAGTCAGTAACCTATAGATAATAATAGTGCATATTTATGTGTCACTTCCCTCCCCCACTTTTGAAAATAATTTAGGAGTTGGTATTTAGAAATACGTCACAATCCTATGGGTCTGAACCGGGCTCTGATACTACTTTGTAGCGCCCCGAATCTGGGTCCGGACGTCAAGGATTGTGCCGAATACTCCAAATATATATATATCAAAATATTATTCGTTACAATACCCAAAAGGTACTAGATAATTTAAAACAGCAACACACATTTATACTTAATAGATCAGCAGCGAAAATCAGTCAATGTCCGTCTGGGATCAATAGAACGGTCTCATTGTACAGTATAAATCAGTAGCTAAGATTCTAACGTAGCAAGTCAACACAGGTAAGGTTTCCTAATACATGTCGTCTACGGTGATACAGTTAGTCAACTAAATCGGTAAACGAGTCGGGGTCGGTCGGTCGTCGTCGAGTAGTCGCAGTCAGGGTTAGATAGTCAGGCAGGTAAACAGGTACATGAATGAAAATGCGAGGAATGAACAGTAGCAACGGAATAGATGCAAGAATTGAAAGGCGATGAAAGGTGGCACTTTAACTTTCCTAGGGCCTGATGTCGAACACCAGCTATCACTCACCGTATATATCTGGCACGCCAGATGACTCCGAAATTCCTGATAAACAGATAAGCAATACTACTTAAACTCCAAACTCAATTATTCATAAGATGCCTAATAATTTCCCAACAGTTTTACGAGTCGTCTCGATACACTAGTTTATAAATCCTGCGACGTATACACACGAATTCCATATCTGAACTTCCTAATTATTTACGATACTTTAATCAATTAAATATCCGACGTTTGAATTAATCGACACTGTTTAACAAGACTCGACCTTTAATCTTTACTAAGTCCTAAAATTATTTATTTCCTTTAAAACCGTCAAGGTGACATTTTATCTTATTTCCTAAGTTACATCCGGTATATGACCCCTAACAGATAAATTCAGACAACAGACGGCAAGTCTGTCTCAAACCTATATCTGGTATAGGACTCCTAACAGATAAATTCCGACAACAGACGACAAGTCTGTCTCAGTATAATTCCAACCTTTAACAGTAACTAGCCAAGATCTGTTTCAACAGTGCAATACCATCAACAATATCATTATACCACAATTCCCTAGTCGACGACTAGTCGACGTCTACTCATAATCCAACAGTACACAGTCTAATTTACTACGCAACAGTCCGCAGCCTGCACCAATTATTTTGCAGTCGACGGCCAGTCGACACTATATTCAACTACATCATTTAATATCACCGGTTATTCTAATAATTTAGCAGACTAACAGTATAATTTAAATTCCCCACTTACGATAATAACCGGTAATTACAATAATTATTAGTAACTAACGACACTAAACGATAATGAATAATAGATGATATTTAACGATAATTAGCGATAATAACGGAGATAACACGACACTAACCGAGCGAACGTCGAGCGACGAGCAGCGTGACGACAGTCGAGGCGTGGTTGACGGAGCGACACGGCTGCGAGGAATTATTAATTAATTTCTCGTTCGCTATTCGAATATAATCGACATTCGATCAAGATACTTACCGGAATTATCGGTCGACTGAACGACTCAATTCCGGGCAATATATTCGGCAGTGGTGATGCCGCCGGCGGGTGGCCGAAGCACGGCGGCAGATGGTGGCTGTTGAGCGGAGACGGGACTGAGCAGGAGAGAGGAAAGAAGCGAGAAGAGGGAAAATGTGGTGTGGAGAAAAAATGGAGGAAGGGCCGGTATTTATAGTGCAATGGCGGCGGGTAGAGGCGGTGTTGGAGACGGTGTCAGCAGCCGGAAAATGGCCGCGTGGAGGGTGACTCACCTGCGCCGTTTGCTTCCTTCTCGCCGCGTGTAACGGCGCTTCTTCTCCGCAAGACACGTCCCTTCCCACGCGTAATGTCAGGCGGCTTGGTCGGCGCCGCATGGGCACGGTGGATGGCGATTGGCTGGCGTTGGTGGCGGGCACGAGGACCTCGGATTTGGCACGATCGATCGGAGCGATTGGCACGGTAGTGGGCAGGCTGCTCATTTAATTTGGGGAAGAAGACTCCCAAAATGACGGAAACGCCCTTAATAAGAAAGGAAGGAGAAGAAAGAGCCAAGGGTATCTCGGTCCTTTTACTATTATATACAGTTGGATCCTTCTGGCTCCTAAACAACTCGCAAATAAAATCCGGAAAAATGTAAAATCGATTTCCGGGCCGTTTTCGAGTCGAACTCGGGACATAGAAAAATTAAAATAAATAATTTTTATTTTACTATTTTTATTATTATTTTATTAATATAATCCTAATTCTCACGTTAACGTCGAATCCGCTCGACGTTAAAATTCCAAATTCGACCCAAGCTACTTACATAATATTTTTGCTCGTGCGAAATAATAAATTAATATTAAATTAATTATTCAGATACCCGAGGAATTTTTGCGGACCTACACATTATGATCTCATAAAACTTGTGCACTCAATTTTTATATCCATTGTCCACAACCTATTGTCTCTCAATTTTGTACATTCTAATAATCCAGTTGAAATTAGATCTCTTATCTCTAAGAAAAATATTTTTTTTAGAAGTTTCTCTAACCAAACTCAAATGGAACTTAATTTTGAAAAAACATTTTAACACAGCCACCTTTAATGCAGCATAACCGAAAACTTCAATGTAACTCATTAATAAATGTTAGCATAAGTTACATTTAACACATATTTAAATATAAAAGGAGGTCATCAATCAAACAAAACCAAAGCAACATTACTCAACATAATAATGTCTTATTTTCAGAAAACA
>JAYMSP010006299.1:0-11915 GCA_036897095.1 Plantago elongata | reverse complement strand
CTTCTCCTACAGTCTACTACTACGTTTTCTCCACGCGTCATCGATTTTCTCGAGCAACTGTCTCCGCTCCGTTCTGAAATCAGATTAAGCTCTCGAAGTCGCACGTCTTGATCAAACGGGTTCTCCTCATCCCCAGATCAACCTGACGCACCACCAAGCCATTCAACACAGCTTCCTAGTTGAAGCTTCTTTTGTGGTTAGAGTTCGCGAGTTTTTTCTCCATCTCCAATCGTTCGAGCTAGTTGTTTGAAGCTCTTGCTCCGTTATATTTTGGACTATTGAGGTCACATGTTGATCCCTCTTTGCCTAATCAGGACTATCTCTATGTGATCACTTATTGATCCTTCTTTTTTCACCTCTGTGTGGTATTATATCCTCTCCTATTTTGGATGTCTCTCTATGTCTGCTCTGGATTAACTTCTTCCACCCGACTCTTACAAACTCGAGCACCTTACTAGAGTAGGGTACAATATTTGGGTCCTTGTTACCCATAATCAACTGTCCATGGTATAGTCATCGTTTGGTAAATTACTTTGGATAGTATTTAAAATAGAATTATGAAATTCCCACAATTAATTATTGTTCTCAGTATGAAATTTTGCAAATTTGATCGAGCAATAAAATATGAACCGGAGAACACTGTTGTTAAGCTACAATTAGTGAAGCCCAAATTTCAAAACCTAATGAGCCTTCGATGTAGCCCATTACATAAGCAATTGGTGAAATAATTGTCACAATTTTCCATATGTCATGACATTCAGAGTCAGACTTCACAGAAGCACAGTGATGCTGCTCTGGCATGTCGCCAACAATCAGGACTATACAACTATACAAGTCACTCAAGTGTTTGTGTAAATGCCAACAGGAAAGATACTTCCTTAATATTCAAGAATCACAAACATTGCATGTTCCATTGTTTCATTATATATCATCATCTGTGAGTATGCTTCAGATCTGTCTTAACAGTACAAGATCTTTATCATGTTACAGGAAAACCCCAAGTATCCTCATTTCCCCAGATTTTTAAAACAGGTCGAGCCGAGTCGAATGTTGTGATACTTGAGCTCGACTCGTTAATAAAAAATGAGTATAAAAAGGGCTCGAACTTGAAAAGATTATGATACTTAACGAACCTTATCTATTAAAATTATTAAAAATATTTATAAAATTATAAATCTTGTAAAATAATGAGCCTTGATGAATTTTATCGAGACTCGTTAAGTAAACAAGCTAGTATCATATGAGGCTTGTGCGGCTCGTTTACCTTATAGAGCGAGCTCCTTAAAGCTCGACCCACTACTCATTTCTGATCAAAAGCGTGGTGGCATGTTAAAACAATTATGTGGTTGTTGGGAACAATTAAAATGAACCATATTTTAATGAGGCTTTAACCATGAATAGTAAATAAAAGTAATTACTTTTTAAAAATTGTATTTGTGATGGAATTAAAGTTTTATGAGGATCTTTTTTTTAATAAGTTCTTTTTTATTAATTAGCAGGAAATATAGTATTACAATTACAATTGTTGAACAAGACGAATTTATCAATTGATTCTAAATGCAAATCACCACCAATCTCTATTCAGAGAATATAATCATCCATTTCGGGGAAATCACCACCAATCTCTATTCAGAGAATATAATCACCCATTTCGGGGAATCGAACCCGTGACCTCATGGTTACGAGGTGTCTCAGCTTGACACTCGGCTACAAACACTTTGACTTTCTAAGGGTCTTATGTGTGTAAAAATGAAACTTCTTGATATTTTCATTGTGTTTTCTATTTCTCTGTTGGAAAATTTAAACCGACTCTCCCTAATTAATTACCTATTAACAATTTTGTCCCCATCATTTGAACAATAACATATTGATCCTTTTCCTATTTTCAAAACTTGTTACCTAAACATGACCTTAACGTTAAAACTAAAATAAATTAAAGAAAAACTCTATTTCTTAACTACTTCTAAAAATATAAACAATTATTCATAAAAATGAAATACAGTAAAATAATTTTCAAATATAATCCTCCAATAAATAATAAAAATATTAAAAGATACATACTAATATAGTGACCTAAAGAAATAAAATAGTAAAAAATTTACCAATAATTTTCAATATAGTACAAATTAACCACTACATTAGTTGAAAAAAGTAATTGGTGTATACTATCAATCTATAAATAAGTGGTAACCTTGTATCGTAGGGAAGGAAGTAAAAATATCAAAAACTTATAAAAGTAATCTCAATACTATTAACAAATGAATTTTTACTCTGCTTATTATAATTTTCTTTATAATTTATTTCAAATTAAACTTCCACTCTAAAAAGCTCCAAATTATAGTATGCATGTATTGTATTTTCATTGAGCATGTAAATCTGGATTTATTTCTATCATGGTGTTTTGTATTTTTTTTGTTATTTTATAATAAATGTTTATATTAATATTTATTGATTTTTTAATAGGATTCATTTGTAATTTTTGTTTGTAAGTTTGAAAAATAGAAAAATAGTTATACATTTTACTTTAAAGATGTATTTGGCAGCACTTTAAGTTTTGGTCTGTTATGTAATTGATTTGTTAAATCTATCCTATAATATTATTGTTAGAATTAGAGGGACTAATGTATTATTATAAAATTTATTAAGAAGAGTAAATGTAGTTCACCCTTCCCTGTTTCATTATGTTTCTCAACTATCTTAGATCTCTTGTTTTAATAAGTTTTATTCATATTCTTCTGTGTCCAGCCAGTATATCAGAATCACCTCACTTGTGATATCTGGTGCACTTACTTCACTCAGACAGTTGGTTTCTCCGATGCTACTCTTATTTTGTTTATGTTTACCTTGTTAGGTCTCTATTTGTTTTGTTTCTATCTTAGATCACTAATTGATAAGGATTCTAGGTCAATCCCTCAACTGGGTAGTTTAGTTAGTCAAGTTAGTATTGTGTATGTCACTACACTGGATATACTTCTCTATAGTCCTTTACAGTCCTTTCCGATGTGAAAATTTATGAAACAATTATTTTTCCTATCTTTTCTTATTCATCAATTTCATATATATATAATTAAGAATTTTAATTCAATAATATTTCTAAGTATTAATATTAAGGAGTCCTAATCTAATTATACTTCTAACAACCCCTCAGTCGAAACAGAAGTTTGATGAACGTTGAGAATGTATCGAAAAGTATCAAACAATACTTGTACTTTAGTAAAAAATCGACTAGGTAATAATCAACATATTTCATCCATGACGTTTGATGTTGTACGAGATTAGGCGCGAGAGATAGAAAATAGTAATTTGATGGGTAGGCAGAACAGAACACGTAACGTAACCGGTATCTCCCAGTCATTTTCCGTCACCGACACCCATTCACCGGTGAGGAGTAGCAGTCCACTCACCAAAATAGGAAGAAAAATAAATAATTTAAAATCTGATTATTCCCACCACTTCTTCTCACTTGTCAGCCTCATATACATTCCTTCATTCACAGCTAACAATTCAACACTCACATTTCGGTGATTTCACTCATTTCCAGCTTTGCTTTCTATACAGTCAATTACAAACTAACAGTAGAGAGAGAGAAACAGAGAGTAATCCTAATTGCTGAAGAAGAAGAAGCCCATGCCAATTCCTCGGTAATCAATCAATCAATCAACCTTTTCGCTACGTTTGTTTGCACCGATGAAATAGCATAATTCTGTGTTGTTTTGTGTGTTTGTTTTTGCTCGGAATTGATTTCAATATTTCATTCATTAATGCTTCGTGAATTCTGTGTTGTTTATTGTCTTTGTTTTTGCTTGGAATTGAATTTGAATAGGCAGCTATTAAATGAAATGAAATGAGGATGATCCGTGATCTTTTTTACTGATTTTTTACGTGGCGGTTTGAATTTGTGAATTAGAAATTGTTCATATGATGTCAGTTACCAGTAACCGTTGTCATCGTGGCTTCAATGTTTGATTTCTGTGAGGAAAAGTCAAATCTATAGTAACTGCTGCTTGTTTGTTATCCTTGGCTTTGTGCCTTTGTCTCTACATTTAGCATTACCAAATTCTGCTCACTTCTTCATTCCTAACAATTCAGGTGATCATTTCTCTTTTTCCTTTTTGGTTTTTTTTTTGTCTCTACTGTTTCATTTCTCGATCCTCTCAGTTTGAATTACAAATCTGTATAGAATGTCGAAGTTTGTTTTTATGCCTTTATCCTATTTTTAGTTTGTTAATGGCAATGGTGTTGTCATTTTGTTTCCTGGATGCAAAATGGAGACATGGAGAATAGTCTATAGCAATTGAACTTGTACTCTACAATTAGTAAAATATTGATGTTTGCCCAATGCCTAGATTTAGGAGTCTATGCTTTTGATATTTGTGTTGAATTGTTGATGATTGATGAAAATATAATATGGTTCTGCAATTTCTATTTGCATGTGGAAACATTAGCTGATTGCTTTAGTTTCTAAATTTGTCGATGCCTTTTTTGCATCTAAAAATTCTACTTATTCATCAAGTTTAAGAACCAGCTGGAGCAATTTGTATATTGGTATGGATGAGGATGATGTCTTACATCTGGTGAATACAATATGGTCTATTGATCCTAATACTATACTCCGCAATTATGTTAATGACAGCGTTGGGAATTTTTCTAGGGAGGTTGGCGTTTTCGCGGTCATCTAGATATACCAGAGGGGAATATTAAGCATGAAGGAGACTGAGAGGCGAAAAGGTCCAAATATCAGAGAAAGAAGTACTCCTGCTAGAGGTGATAGAAAGGATCGTAACGTTCAAGAAAGGAATGGTGGAAGAAACTTGAAAGCAAAGGAAGCTAATGTGAAGCCCTCCTTGGTGAAAAGGGGTAGTAACACAGTTGTAGTAAGTAACCCGAGTATTAGTACAGAGTCGTCCGAAGTTTATGAAGATATGGTCGTAGATTATGTGGATGATGTCGGCGGATCAGAGGATGAATCCATCCACAGTGCCAAAGCTCTCGCTGTCAATGAAAACTCGAATGGGAATTCTAGTGATATGGAGATTGTGGATGGATCTGATACTGAGACAATGAATGATTCAGTTTCTTCTCGGGCAGATTCGCAAATGGCTGATGAGGATAAAGCAGAAAAAGTCACTGGTATTGCCAAAACGACTGCAAAAAAGACTTCTTCTGATTATCATCATATGCCAAGATCAAGATCCGGCATGAAGGCAGATACTATGCTTAGCAGACCGAGGAAAGAAAATCTCATAAGAGGGTCAAAAACTGAAAAAGGGACTAAATTAGCGACTAAGTCTTCATCTGATAATTTACAAATTCAAAAAGTTCACCCGAAAGCTTTGTCAGATTCCTCAGAAGATGCTGCTGTTAAGCCAACTGAACAGAAAAATAATGAAGCTGTCCAGGATGATGCCTCTAATGGTGCTCCCAGTGTGTATAGTGATGATGCAGTCAATACTGAGGAAGACAATGAGCATGATGACTATGCTGGTACAGATCAAAGAATTGAGGAGATGGAAATCAAAATTCAGATTCTTGAGAGTGAACTAAGAGAAGTTGCTGCTCTTGAAATCGCACTTTACTCTGTGCTACCTGAGCACAGCAGTTCTGCACACAAGGTGCACACACCTGCAAGGCGTCTTTCCAGATATTATGTTCATGCTTGCAAATACTGGTCCCAAGACAGGCGAGCCACTTCAGCGAGAAATATTGTTTCTGGATTTGCTTTAGTTGCCAAGTCTTGCGGCAACGATGTCTCCAGGTGTGCATTAGGACCTTCTGTTTGATGTATCTTTTCTTTACTGGTTCAAATATCTTAAAGTTCTCTTCCTTTTTGTTAGGTTGACATTTTGGTTGTCAAATAGCATCGTTTTGAGGGAAATTATTTCTCAGGCATTTGGAAGTTCCTGCCACTCCAGTGCTCTAGCAAAAGTCGAGCCCAAAGCAGGAGTAAAGAAGAATGAAACCAGGTCTTCACCAAATAAATCAAAACGTGGTAACGAGAGCAGACAATTGACTAATCAGGGCTTCTTACAGTTTGTTGATGATTGGCAAGAAACACGAGCTTTTACTGCTGCCTTGGAGAAAGTCGAATCCTGGATATTCTTAAGGATAGTCGAATCAATATGGTGGCAGGTATAAACCATTCAAATAAGCTACATATCCTGAATAAATATCTTTTGAGCACTATAAAATTAACACCATCAATGTGGCCAAGTAGTTGGTACTTGGTAGTGTTCAATTTAACATCTTAGTCAAAATGCACATGGACATTTCTCATATGGAACTTTGTAACTTTCCATGATGGTAAAATTTATACATATTGCAAGCTATCCCATTCTGTTTCTTATAATGTTTTAAAATACTGTACATGCGTCAGTGCTTATCCTTACACTCTGATTCAGACACTGACACCTAATATGCAATCTCCGGCTGGTGCTTCCATCACAAGAAAATCTTCCGAAAAGTTCTTGGGTCCAGCCCTTGGTAATCAGCAACAGGGAAGCTTTTCGATCAACCTTTGGAATAATGCCTTTCATGATTCACTCAGAAGACTTTGTCCTGTTCGAGCAGTGGGGAATGAATGTGGTTGCTTGCCTGTTTTGGCGAAAAAGGTTTGTAACAATTGAGTTGAATTTTCCTATTATTTGTTTTTCTCTTTGCAGTCATTGCCCAAACATGACTATTTCATCTAATCACATTAATTAACTCATATTAGGTGATGGAACAATGCATCGGGAGACTAGATGTTGCAATGTTCAATGCTATACTCCGCGAGTCAGCTCATGAAATCCCAACGGATCCTGTATCTGATCCAATAGTAGACACAAAGGTTTTGCCTATTCCTGCTGGAGATTTGAGCTTTGGTTCTGGAGCTCAGCTTAAAAACTCTGTAAGTGAACTCCAAATATATATTTTGCAGTTGCTAGCTCAAGAAAAATGTATTAGCAAATGGAATTTCTAATTGATACCCCTCAAACGATTACTCTATAGAAAATAAACACACCGCCATTTCAGGTAAAATTTATATCTATCAAGTCTACTGTGAGACCATGTGTTTGAAATTCATTACATCCTTAACAAAGTTTTAATTTCACATCTACATGCACTTTTCATACAAATTCTTGTGGGATGTTAATCAATCGATCCAAAATGTCTATACATTCATTTATACATTTTGCTTTCTCACAATTAGCTTTGAATATTTGAGGTTTACTGTGATGCTCGTGTCATTTCAAGTCACAATGCTAACTAGAGACAGCTTCAGGTTGGTCAATGGGCAAGGTGGCTAAGTGATTTTCTTGGAATTGATGTCGATACTAAACAGAAGAATGTGAAGAAAAGCCCTGATGATAGTGAGGGGGATTCTGAAGAAACTGAATGTTTCCCTCTCCTAAATGCCTTGAGTGATCTCCTAATGCTTCCAAAGGATATGCTTGTGGATCGAACTGTCAGATTGGAGGTATAGCAATTGTAGTTAATTCTTTACGTAAGATACTATAATTTATGACAGTGGGAAATATCATGAATTTATTTCGTTAGGTGTGTCCATCAATTAGCCTGCCTTTGGTGAAAAGAGTGCTTTGTAACTTCACTCCGGATGAGTTCTGGCCAGATCCTGTTTCAGGTGCTGTGCTTGAAGCACTTAATGCTGAGGTATGATTTTTTTTTAATTCTACATGTTCCCTTGGTGAAGGATAAAAATATCATGAGTTGTGAGGAAATATAAATCTAATATTGTAATACAACAATTCCCCCACATTAACAGTGCATCATAGAGCGTACATTATCGGGTGAACCAGCCACTAGCTTCCCTTACCCTGCTGCTCCAGTTGTGTACCAGCCACCTACCTTGTCCAATGTGGCAGAAAAGTTTGCTGAGGCGAGTAAGGGTTCTCAGTTGTCCCGAAGTGCATCTTCTGGTCAGAAGAAAGGGTACACCAGTGATGAAGAGTTGGACGAAGTCGAGTCATGCCTCACATCCACTATCTACAAATCAGGGCCTTTGTCTGTTACTGAAACTGTCAACGGAGCCAACACAAGGTATGATCTCCTCCGTGAGGTGTGGCATGAAACATAGGATGGCTGCTCCTGCATAAAATGTGTCCATACTCCATTCCATTCACTTTTTTTCCCGACTCCAAATGTGAGTCAGTTAGTGTAGGGACAAAGCCCATCATACAAAAAAGAGATACCATCAATTATTTGTGTACATTTTGATTTTGTTATATACTGTATGTGGCACGTTAGTGTCATATTCCGGGTAATACTTATCTGTAAAAAAATTGTGAGTAAGTGATAAGTGTGGAAGCGATGTAAGATAAGATGGATTATATACTGTATGTGACACATGTACTAGAATTGATAATTAAAAATGATCAAATTCATTATGATGCAGAGCAAATACATGTTTAGAATTAAGAAGACATAAATCTCATACTTTTATGATAAACAAGATAATGACCAAATTGTGCTAGCTAACGACTAAAACCTAACGGGCTAAACCTAGAAGGCTAAAGCTCAAAAGTGGCTTGAAAGTAACGACTACATCCTAACGGGCTAAACCTAGAAGACTAAAGCTTAAAAGTGGCTTGAAAGTACTCTAGTCTTGTACTCTCGTTCAATATTAATTTCCATGATTTAATTAAAAATTATCTTCGAGTTAAATATATATATACACTAGTCTAATAAAACCTTTTTAAACGCCTACTCTTCAATGTAAGGAAAAATCAAAATAAACTCCTAGGAGATTGCTCAACCTAGGAGTCACACAATGACGGTAATATATTTTTCATTCGCTATTAGGCCTTTTCCAGGCTTTTAGAGTACAAGAACAGAGCTGACTAGACTTCCTATCTACGGAGTAAACGGACTTGCACAATTTCTGACCTACTTACAACTACTATTCCTGAACTTCTCCCAACCGTGGGCGGTTAGACTCGACCTCTCATGTGTAGCGTTAGTCACGAGGTATCAGAACTCCTTACTAGGGTCTCCATCCGGATGCATCCCGGTGACTTGAATCCTGACCTATTAGTTGAAGTTGAAGCTTCTTACCAACTGAGTTGTATTTCGTTGTCAATATAATTATATACTATTCAAATAAAATTTAATGTTATAACAACTATCTAACGGAAACTTATATCCTGGTGAAACCAACTTTAAGAAAGTAAAAAACTCAATCATGAGATTTTGCTAATATATGCTAATTTATAATTAGGTAAAGTTTCACAAAAGTCTACCAAATATCTGAATTTGTTAATGATTCTAAACTCAATGCATTGTCTTGAAGCTAATAAACAAAATTCATGTGAAGACATAAATGAATTATCTTCCCTAACTTATAATGCGTGATACAATAAATGCTCTGATGATTAACTTATAATGCATGATAAATGGTTCTTTATGACTCAAACCCGATTTATTAGTTGGTAGTAAAGTGTCTTACCAACTGAATTGCGCTTCGTTGTTAATAGTTTTCTATTTTATTTTTTTCACAAACAACATTAGCTTATAGATGTCAAGTAAGACTATATTTTCTTTAACTAGAAAATTCTTTCAGTTCAATTCTATTTAATTATATTTTATATTATTAATATTTTAGTTAAGTTTAGTTCAGTAAGTTTTAGAAAAGTAGAGAGTTTATTATATATGCTGTTTTCTTGAAAATTTATTAGATTACTAAAAGGCTTGAATAAATTTAAAACTTTAGAATAATAATTCTACCGACAGAGCTTGATTGTCAAATTTTCTCCTTTTCTTTATGGACAATTTTTTTGTCCCTTTCCTATATCAACTTGCGGGGAAAAAAGACTGGTTCACCAACAAAATAAAATTCCAGAACTTTTCCTAGTACTCGTGAGTCGTGTCCCACTAAACACACAAAATTTGCCAACTTTTATACAAGTAAAATGTTCCCCAAGTTTTAACTAATGTGTCCTCACATGACTTTTATATATACCAAACTAAAAACAATTTAAAATTTTACAACTAAAAAAACATCACAACAATGGTTAAACGCAAAAAGAACACTTTTAAATGGACGTGGATAGTACCTCTCACATATTAATCAAGATGTTGAAATCTTTCAACCCACAAATACGTGTGCATATGTCTTGATCATGAAATGGAATTTTCACCAATTTAAAGGCATGGGGTCCTTGAATATTTTGGCTTTAATATATTGATCGATCTTTATATATATATTCAAACTTTCACATGTAAAATATTGAATAAAGTTGAAATATATATATGATGACAAACATTTCTACTTTTCCAATAACTTATTTAAGTCGAGTGGTGGGGTTTGCAATATTGTTGATGACCAGAATCTTGAAAAACTAGACCAAGAATATGAAACATCTCATTTAATTTTGAACCGTGAAATAAAATTAGAGAACTAATAAGTTAGTTGATACATACAATTGAAAGCTGGCGGTGTGATTTTACTCCAAATGCTTTCTGGACAGTTCTTGAACGTTCGAGGAATGCTGTTAGTGCTATTGATGGGAGACGTATCCAACTTTAAACTAAGCCCCTCATTCACATAATTGGCTTTTGATAATGGATTATAAAGCCACTATCACTAATTAATGGAGAATAATGACTATTGACTTGGATCAAGATAAGATCAAAAGTGGGTTAAATGGCTTCAAATCAAGAGAGGCTTAGGTGTGTGGATGGAGACATTTTAGCTATGTATTGTGTGAGCAAGTAATCCACCGACCGACCTACTCGCACAAACTGTCCATATCTTATTTGTATTTGTTAATTTGTTTTTTATAAAAATATATGCAGGTTGAATTTTTATAACCCGTCAATCGGTAAGTAGGTTGGTTGGGTGCAACCTGCAACCCACCCACCATGTAGTTTACATAACAAAAAATAATATATATGTATCATAAATTAATTATCAATCCCTTAAATGAATATATAGATGTACATAATACATTAATAACAATAAAACTAGAGTTATTTCATATAAACTAAGAAATACAAATGTGAAAAATGTACTTTATCATTTTACTTTATTTTAAAATATTTTGTTAATTTGATGGATTGAAATATATTTTAGTCGATAAAATATTAATTTTACCCGCCAATCCGTCCACCATTCACCCGTCATTGTAATCACTCGAACCATCGGGGGTTGGAAAACTATTCCACTCGTTGTGGATCGGACAAATAATTACCCACCATAAATGGATTGGATTAATTTATTATTAAAATTCGTCAATACACACCCACGCTCATCATTATGTATTGGCACTTGTCATCCAAGGGAAAACAACAATTCACTCAAATGTGAAAAGATTATTCTATCTCAAGGTTTTGTGAATACAAAGCAAAGTTGGTGAATATATGGCCCTAGATTCTCTTTGCTCCTTCATATCTGGCAATAAGATGTCCTATTTTACCTCTCAATCTTCCTTACTGTCACACACAAAGATCACATACCCCTCGGTCCGCCCCTCTCTTACACCGCAAGTCCACTTTAATATAGGAGACACAAAAATGTAGATTATCAATATATCCATACATATAGAAAGTGTTACAGTGCATATATGATTTTTCAACTGAAAAGTCTTTTACTTCTATTCTATTTAGTTAAGTCCAGTAAGAAAGAATAATATGAATTTAAAATTATTTTTAAAATTAATATACTATAAAGTAAAATTTTCTTAATCCATTAGAAATCTGATTTATTTGATTCTGACCGGAATGCTCGGTTCATAGAAAAATTGGCCGAATAACGAACCAGACCGGTTCCCTATCAGGGACAGACGCAGAAATATATGTCAGGGGTAGCGAATTTTTTACTATAAATTTAATTTAAAAAAAATTATTATTAATGACTAATGAAAATTACGTTTTCAAAACTCACATAGTAAAGAATAATGTTTAGACTATAATTTTTAAAT
>JAYMSP010006298.1:0-11920 GCA_036897095.1 Plantago elongata | reverse complement strand
TGAACCCTCATTCATCCACCTTCTTCCCTACAACATCCAACCACCATATTCTTCACCACACCACCACATCTAACCACTATTCCCACCACCACACCACCAATTCGGAAAAATTCCGATTTGGAACTGCTCGGAGATATCTCCGGCAGCTCCAAATCGGAGTTGGACAGCTTCGATCTGGAGTTGTGTAGCTCCTGTTCGAGCTTTACAACTCATGTCGGAGCTTTCTTCAGCTCCGGGAGTTGTTTTATCTCTTAAGAAGAATGTGGGGTTCGTGGTGAAAGAAGGTAGTGATAATGGTCGAAGGAGGTGGTGGTTCGTGGTGGAAGAGGGTGGTGAAAGGAGGGGTTGCTCGTGGTGGAAGAAGGTGGTGAAATTGGCGGAAGGAGGTGATGGATGATGGGGGGTTATTTTGTAATTTTATAAAGTTTTGGAAAATTATTTGAGTAGTAATATAATTTATAAAAGTTTGAGTTCAATGTGTAGTAAAATAAAACTTATAAATTGTAATTTAGTCCAATTTATTTTTTTCCATTTAAATTTTAATTAATCAACATAAAAATTTGATTTTTGGATTGATTTATTATTATTTGAGATTTGGAGGTTAATGTGTTATTAGCTCAAATTTTAAGGGGTGGTTTTTGTATTCGTCCAAAAAGAGGGAAGTGTAAATATAAGAATAATAAAGAAAATGAGTGAAAAGAGAGTGATTGACTGTGAAAAAGGTTTACTAAATTCGTCCTCATCTCGGCAAATATAATACAGAAAAAACTCCGCCACCTCACTCCGCCGTCTCCAGCCGCCCGATTCTCCACCTCCGCCTGATCAATTACTCTTCCGTTTCCCCTAATCCTCCTATCATCTCTATCACTCTATCCACTAATTAACTACACATCTACCTTAAATTTCTACCAGACTGAACAAGGTAATTTTATTCTCCGATACTAACTAACTCTTTCGCTTCTGTTGCTGATTTTCATTTTCGTTTCGTAAACTCATCATCGCCACCATCCTTGTGTTAATCATCATCGTTACTCTTATTATCACCTCAGTATCAATCATTTTATGATTATCGATAGTTTTCGTTAATCCGTCTGGTAATTCGAGCCTTCTCATCATGTTTTCTTCTAGTTCACGTTGAGTTGAAGGATTCTTTATCGTTGAATTTTGTTTAGCTTTTGCTGTTAGGTTTTGTAGGTTAATGTGATTCTGTATTTATTTATGTTCAACTTGACGTTGTGTTTCTGGATTGTATAGTTGATGAGATTTTGTTTAAGCTTTTGTTGTTAGGTTTTTGTAGGTTAATGTGATTCTGGTGTGAGGTTTCTGTTTGCAGAATTCTGGTTCACGTGGACCTAACTCTCTCGGTGATCATTTGCAGGTATAGATGATTTCCAATTTTGGTTTAGTGATTGCAAATTCTTCAAGTCGAGCTTATTGATTGTGGACGATTAGGATTATGTTTTCATGTGATTTACGTGGATGCTTTGTATTGTTTACATGAGTAGAGTAGGTTGATTGGACTCGGTGGAAATGCTTAAATATAATTGGACGGAGTTTTACATTTTTGTAAAGGTACAATTGGTGGAGGAGTTGAATATATATCGACACATTGTAATATGATTTGCAGCTGGTCAAAGCACCTACTATCTGGCTGCAAGGAAATGTTGTGTTTGTAAAACCTACCGGAAAATACGCAACGATGTTTGATCTTTCTAATTGGTTATTCATTGCTGATTTCTTTGCAGAATGTTTGGTTGTTAAGTAACCGTTATTTCCCCTTGCAATATTCCAAGTATGATAAGTTAGTGGTGAAGAATCCAAATGCTAATTGCTGTGAGGACTGCTGGAATCTGGGACAGATAACCGAATATGCACTTACATAATAAATGCTTAATAAATATGCCATACGATAGGAAACGTAAATACATTTATTTCTTTTTCTTATTTTTTCATTTTTGTTTCTGCTGCATGTTGCTGAAATATAGGTCTCAGTTAACTCTGTAGCCTTCCGTAGTCATATAAATGCCCATAACATGGAGAAATAGCAACTATACTCATTTAGTATCTCGAAAGTGGTACGAATCTTGTTGTTTATTGAGTTGCATCAGAGGCAATGTTTTCAGCTAAGAACTTGAACTTGAAAATAATCTACCAAAAATATCTGTGATGACACGGAGTCAGAGTGCTAATTCCTGCTGCTTGCAGTCCTGCTAAACTTGGTTTCTTGGTGTCTTATGTCCAAATGGTATCCACCTCCAAATGGGAACACTAGTACATAAATTAGATCATTTTTACTTCTCTTATGACTCATATATGTGCACATCCACCTTTGAGTTCCTGTGCTCATGAGATGATTTTCCATCTTAAGTTGAGATGGTAGTCTAAGTCCAAATTAATCATGGACTGTTTCTGGAATAATCTGACAACTTTTGCCTGTTAGCTTGGGTGTTCCTGTATTGCCGCAAGAGATTAATCTATTGCAATTAATGCCCTTTTACGTTCTTATGAACATCGAAGGTAAATGTGGAAGTAATTTAAAGGATTGATTAAGTAATCATGGGTACCTTGGGTGATCAAATTGTTTGCATGACTTTACTGTATAAAGTTAATACCAGTGGAAATTACTGCACAGGTAATATTATCTATTACTTGCTTCTCCACAAGAAGTGTCATTGGAATCTTATTTGGGATTACTAGAATTGATAAAAAAAATTGAATAAATAAGCGAGTGTGGTAAAATTGTAGCTACGTGTTGGGCAGTGTTACTTACCAAGATGGAATGGGAGACTTATTAAATTGGGGGGGGGGGGGGGGGTGGGTGTTTCCATTTCTATTTGTATTTTTTCGTTTGGGTAAAGCAGTATTTTCTTATGCTTGTCTTTCTCTGTACATCCATCAGGTATTGTTGCAATGAACCGGGTGGGCAGTGCAGGGAACACATCTAATTCAACTCGTACTCGCAAGGAAAAGAGGTTGACATATGTATTAAATGACGCAGATGAATCAAAGGTGATATTTCAATTTAGTTTAGATGAAATTCTCATTCATTTAGTTCTCATATGATTTAGGTTTGTACAGAATAGAATATAAATTCCATGAGGTTAGATTTTATGTGCTTTACTACAAGATGGGAGTTCAGTCTAGGTGGCCTCTTAATGGATGTTCAAATCAAAAGCAATTCTGAGAATCAGAAATGTGTTATGACCAGCTTGTATGCAACGCATTGGGGGTTTACTTCTTCTTTGTATTTTTATTGTTTCTTGTTCATGGTGTAAAGCAATGTTTTATATCTTCTACTGTCCCATAGTTAAACAAAAGTATCAAGCTTAATAAATTGATGTATAACCACTAAGAGTTGTTTGCAGCATTGTGCTGGTGTAAACTGTTTGAGGATATTGAAGTCGTGGGGATCAGATGAGTGTGATTACCTATTCACTGGTAGCCGTGATGGTACATTAAAAAGGTGGGATTTGTCTGAAGATTGTGCTACTTGCTCTGCAACGTTTGAGTCCCACACTGATTGGGTATATCTTCCTCATCATCATATATATATATTGTTTATCTATTCTGTTACCACTGTGTTCCATAAATCGCCCTCTCTCCCCCGATTAGGTTATTTGATATATCTACTGGTAAGTTTTTGTGGAGTTTTGCCTTTTCAAAAATTCAATCTGTGAAAGTAAGTATAAGTAACATGTGACATACTACTTTATGCTCCAGTTGAGTTGCCCGTGTGGCCTTGCTGCAACAATTAATTACCTGAATACACCCTATAAACCATTACAACAACGAATTTGATAGTTATATCTACATTAAGATAACTAGCATTTATAGTTGTCACGGTAAATTCTCAACTGGATTATATTCCTGCATTTGCTTCGTAGTAAATACATGATGTGGAGACTTGAACATTCATGAAATTGGAATTATGCGGATGCGCTTCATAAACATTGATCTGTAAATATGTTGTCTGGACAGGTCAATGATGCTGTTATTACAGGCGGTAACAAACTAGTTTCTTGTTCCTCAGATAGTACTGTTAAGGTATGTATAGTCTTCTATGATGGCTTGATGTGTACCAACATTCTTGATTCATTGATTATTTTTTGTCTGTGGTTTAATTTTAGGTATGGAATTCCCTGTCTAATGGAACATGTGCCAGGACGTTTCATCAACACTCTGACTACGTCACTTGCCTTGCAGCAGCTGAGAAAAATGTAAGCTTTAGTTTGTTTTGTTGAATGTGAATCTTTCCCTTTTCTTTACTGTTTTATTATTGTAGTTGATAAGTAAATGGAGGTACATGTCCTTATGGTCTCTAGTTTGTGATGATCCCTAACTTCCTTGTTGTAGAGCAATGTCGTTGCATCCGGTGGCCTTGGTGGGGAGGTTTTCATATGGGATCTTGAGGCTGCATTAACTCCTACTTCCAAATTGAAAGACGCGACTAAAGATGATTATACAATCTGTGCTAATGGTTTGGGGCCTTCAATGTCAAATACAAGTGTTCAGTCAACCCGCACAAGCAATAATATCTCAAAGAATGGCTCTCACTGCCAGGGATATGTTCCTATTGCTGCGAATGGGCATAAAGAGTCAGTATATGCATTGGCGACCAATGATAGCGCAACACTTCTTGTTTCTGGTGGAACTGAGAAGGCAAGTTCTGGTTGTTTGACTGTTTTAATGATCTAGCAGATTTTTTTAGGTAAACATGTATATGTATGTGTGATGTGTGCTAATTCGTAATGCCTGTACATGTTCACAAGTAGATTTACAACAACATTGGATTGCCGAAACACATCTGATGAGGTATCTGTAGGTTGTGCGTGTTTGGGACCCAAGATCCGGTGCTAAAACCATGAAGCTTAGAGGGCACACAGATAATATTAGGGCCCTGTTGTTGGATTCTAGTGGCAGGTTTGTTGGATGCATATACTCTGTTTACTGTAATACCGACTAGACTGTACCTTCTATTGTTAGACACCATGTAGGATTTAAGCAATTTATATTTCATCTCTTGATTTGCAGATATTGCTTATCTGGGTCATCTGATTCCATGATTAGGTATGTAAGCACTTTACTAGCACAAGTTAGAAGTGAAAATATGATGAATCCTTCAATGCTGCTGCGTAACTATGCCCTTTAAAGCATATTTCTGTTTCAGAATATCTGTTGAGAACCTTTTATTTTGTTGGAACATACACTTTTCGAAGGTCAGGGGTGGAACTTGGTATCTCCTGCATGTTCTGAGTTTGACATTTCTTTAACAAAAGATGTCAGTGATAATTTACTGCTGAGAGGCCTGAAGTTCTGAACTGACTGTATAACCACGTCTAGTGTCATAAAATCTCCCCTAGGTCTTGTGTAGTAAATTGAATTTATTGTTTGCTTAAAAGTTTCTACTCACCCAACAGCAAGATCAGGATTTCTTTAGTTTTGTTGAGTTGATCTTGCTGCGTGTACCTTTTGCAGGAAATCATTACATTTGACATTTCCGCTCACTATTTCATCTATATCTTTTATATATTATATGTGTTCTGATTTTAATTCTGGAAATGATACAGGTTATGGGATCTTGGTCAGCAGCGCTGTGTGCATTCCTATGCTGTCCACTCGGACTCCATCTGGGCACTTACCAGTACTCCAACGTTTAGTCATGTCTATAGTGGTGGAAGGGATCAGTCTGTGAGTCCAGTACTTGATGCTCTAAGCAATATTATTTGGGGCTCCTTCAATAGCAAATGATTCTCTCCTTGTTCTTAAAACTAATCAGTTTTGTACTTCAGTTGTATTTGACAGACTTGTCAACAAAAGAAAGCATATTGCTTTGTACAAAGGAACATCCGATATTGCAACTGGCGTTGAATGATGATGGCATATGGGTTGCCACAACAGATTCTTCTGTAGATAGATGGCCAGCAGAAGCACATAATCCCTCTGAAGTATTCCAGAAAGGTGGTTCTTTTATAGCAGGACACTTGTCACATTCAAGGGCAAGGGTTTCACTGGAAGGTTCCGGGCCTGTGAGTTTCATATTCCTTCTGATTTCTGTTCCTTTCGGTTGTGCAGCTTCAACATGCAATGCTATTACAAAGATATATAGTATTTAAATTTCTTATTCTATCCAAAAATAAGCCCTAGAGATTTTATTGCATAAAGGTGAGATAGAAGTGCTTTGAAGCTTCGAATCATCTTAAATCTAGATGTAGTTTGTTTGGTACATAATCTGAAGGTAAAGGTCCCAAATTGCTGTTCCCCTAGTGCTGTACTAAATTAATAGTCACGTATCCTAGCATATATGTGATACATGAGGCTTAAGTTACCCACAGATCAGTAGTGGTACTTGTTACGGATCTTATCAGCTGATATTTTGTGTTTGTGGGTTCTGTCCTTACTTTCTCTTAATAAAGGCTTTCCGTTTGGGGGTGGGGGGAGAATTCTAACCTTTCTGGATTTCAGTTTTCATACCATCCGCTAATTTTACAATTATCGCTCAATCGCTCTTTGGTGATCATTTTGCTCAGTATAGATTTGATGAGATGATATTGTTGGTTCAGGCTCCTGTTTATACAACACCATCTTTTAGCATTCTTGGAACTTCAACAATAGTACAGCATGAGATTTTGAACAACAGAAGACATGTCCTCACCAAGGTAATGTCACAGCGAATCCTTTTGCTTTCTTCTTAGTTGTCCTTGAAAGTTCACTTTACTATTTTCTATTTGTTGAAGAAAACACTAACTTCTGAATCCTTTCTTTTTAAGGACACTGCTGGAACAGTGAAGTTATGGGAGATTACAAGAGGTGCTGTCATTGAAGACTATGGAGAGGTAAGTGCTGTGCTCTGACATTTTGACAGTTTGTTGTACTATGACCCCTGGAAGCCAGTTTGGATTACTCATACTGACATATTTGAGTATGTTTTTTAAGAGATTCATATGGTTCCTGTGCTTCATATGCCTTCTGACTACAACAGTAATATCTATTGTTTGCTAGGTTCCATTTGACAAGAAGAAAGAAGAACTGTTTGAGATGGTATGTATCAGAGGTACAGAGTCTAGTGTTATGTCTACTTGAAGCACCGTGTTTAATTGTTCTGCCTGCTCAGGTGAGTGTTCCTGCATGGTTTACGGCTGATACAAGGCTTGGTGGTTTGTCAATACACCTGGATGCCCCACAATGCTTTTCAACAGAGATGTACGCTACTGACCTTTGCATTTCCGGGAAGCACGAAGATGACAAGGTGCCTACTCTTGTACTAATATTTTAAATTTTGCATAAGAACGAGGGTCTTGTTACGGACCTAGAGTTCTAAATTATAATTAGAGTCAATATTGTCATTATTATAGAGTTTTAGTATAGATAGGAAAGTTACCTAATAGAGTTCGAGTCAAATTAGGAAGTTACCTTACATAGTTCTGGTCAGTTTTTTATTATATATAAGAGAGTGTTAGGTTTATTATGGAGCAGTCAGAATTATTCTAGTTAGCTCATTCAAGTTGGTTTCGCCCTTTGGGTGGTTCGTCTCTGCGGAGATGGTGTCTTTTACTTTATTTTAGTTATATCTATAAGATTACAGAAAAAGTAGCTTTTGCTACACCAAAATCATCTCTTCCTTCATCCCTAAATCTCTCTGCTCTATCAGTCTTCACCTATCTTTTTTCTTATTCTCGCTTAGTTTCTCTTGTACATAAGGCCAATTCTCTGCAAGTAGGGATAACTTAAGCTCGGACACATCATAAAATGTAGCTGATTGGTGCAAAAAACATTTAGTTGCCCCCTGCGTTTTATTTTTTGATTATTTCAAATTGTTTGGAGATATCTGGTTCCTGTCTGTTCTTACCACAAAATCCACAAACAAAAAACACTCTTAAGCATAATTCTGTTCTTTACGTCTCTTACCGTAGTCTCCGTTACAACAATCAGATGAGTTGACTCTTTAGACATATGCAGGTTAACTTGGCAAGAGAAACCCTCAAAGGACTGTTGGCTCATTGGTTAGCTAAGAGAAGGCAGAGATTTGGATCTCAAACTTTAGCAAATGGAGAAGCTCCTGGAAAGGATATGAGTTTGAAGCCCTTGACCCTATCTCGAATTGAAGGAGATGGTAAATCTGAAAATGATTCTATGGTTTATCCGCCTTTTGAATTTTCAGGGGTCTCCCCTCCTTCCATTGTTACGGAAGGCTCTCAAGGAGGCCCGTGGAGAAAGAAAACCACTGACCTAGATGGGGATGAGGATGAGAAGGACTTTCCATGGTGGGTTCTTAACTGTGTGCTGAATAATCATCTGCCTGCTAGGGAAGCCACCAAGTAATTTTTCCCTTCATAACTTGCTTTATTTTAACATTATCTTCATGTCTTTGCTGTTAGGCAGTTTGCTATATGTTATTTATTGCTCGCGAAAGCTTGATGCCTTTTCAAGAAATAAAGACTTTTAATTTGTTATGTCACTTATAACTGCTTCACTGTTGTGGCTTTATTCATTTACCATATGTTTGACACATCATAGAAAGGTGCAACTGTCTTATTGTTTATCTTGGTTTGATAAGGTGCTTTTGGCTTTAATTGCTTTAGCACTTGAGTTTTATTCATGTGAGCTGATTCCTACTTCAATTAAATTTGCCATGGCAATACAATAATACTGATCTTGCCTATTGTTTTCTAATCTGCCTGACCTGCTCATCCTGTACTTTCTTTATCCCCATTGCAGATGTAGCTTCTATTTGCACCCATGTGATGGTCCTACTGTGCCAAACCTTGCGCAAGGAAAACTCAGTGCACCTCGCATTCTCAGAGTAAATAGGGTAAGAAATCTTTTTATATTAATCTGGTGGTGCTAAATTGGAATAATTGGTTGGCCTCCTTTTTCTGCCGTTTCTCCGAATGAGAAAGAATAAATAATAAGCAATTGCAAAAATATTACCAAGACTGGGACTACAAGAGATGCACATCATTATTAGAAACTGCAAACCCTTAACCACTAGCACATTTTTAACCACAAGGCGCTGTGTATCTTATATAAATCTGGTCTAGGTAATACTCTCCCTCACATATAAAGCTTACTATATGTTTAACTGGCTCCATGTTCGACCTGCATAATACCCATTAGATATTGGTTAAAACACTTTGAAAAAATTATACTTGAAGACTGCAAATTATGAACTTCAGTAATAGATTTTTTTCGAATTTATAGTCATATTTTTAAGAGTAATATGTCAGTCAAACAAGGACAGAATTGACCTAATTTTAGATTTTAATGAAATAGGGGGAGTACTTTCAGCTTTATGCCATGCCTATCTATAAAGATGATGGAATTTAGAACCTGGCAAAAAAGATGCAAGGCATTTATGTGTCTCACAGAGTCACAGGAGAAGTTTTGGTTTTAAGTCTTGTTGATACTGAGTAATTAGACCATATAAGGGGCTGTGGAATGTGTTTTATATTTACTGGAGAATTAGGTAGGTTAGGTGCTCTGAGTGAATCATTTTGTCAAACTCTGAAGAAGTGTAGATCTTGATATCTAGGTGATGTAGTGGTATTATCAAGTTTGGAAGTTCGAAGTGTTGCGCTTTATCCAAGCCTCCTTTTTCTTGAAATTTGACAACATGCTTGCTGATAATTTTTGTTCTCTAAATCCCAGAACATAGGATGCTAAATCTTTCATTTATTACAACTACCAGTGAACTGGGGCTAAAGTGCAACTAAGTGACCAAATTAGTAGAGTTTATATTTCAGAAGTGAATTAAAAGTATGGTCTTGGTTGGAGGAATGTCCTTACTAGACAAACTATAGCAAGTGCATCATTGGTTCATATAGCTCTTTGCTCCATTATCGTATTTTGTGGACTGAGTCTACTAGAATATTTGGCTGGTGCTCATCTTTGGTGCTCTGATTTGTCTGCCTAGGTTGTCAACTATGTCATAGAGAAGATGGCCCTTGATAAGCCATCAGATGGTATGAACGGGGATGCAACTTTTTCCCTAATTGATGATGGTTCTTTTCGTTCTGGATTGAGACCTTGGCAAAAGCAGAAGCCTCCATCTATAGAGATCCTGTGCAACGACCAGGCAAGTTTACTCCTATCTCTTATAATATATCTGTTGGGTAGCTCTTATGTCAAAGCTACTCTACATATCATCAGACTTCCCTTGTTAATTTTGCTGAACAAAGAGCTGTAGATTTATTGAAGACCCTAAATTTTTTGGATCTTGAACTATATGAATATTAATCTTAAGATCAATTATTATAAGTGCTGAAGTTTAGAAAGTGTAGTTTGTAACAGATAGTGCTTTGTCTCATAAATTTGAGGGAGGGAGTGAGAGGGGTGGGCGTTGGGGGGCGAGGGAGGACCCCAAAATCGTCTGCCTTTGCTAGGTAGAAGCTGTTTTTTAAAGCTACTAGTAATATAGATAAAATCAAAGGTGTGGTTAATTTTTTTTTTCCAAATGTGTCCTGTGTGATAATGTAGATAACTTTAATATAGGAATTGACCTTTTCTTTCTTTTTTTGTTTCTCTTTAGGTATTACATCCTGATATGAGCTTAGCTACTATCCGGGCATACATATGGAAGAAACCAGAAGACCTTATTCTGAATTACAGAGTTGCACAGGGCAAATGATTATAACCTGCCTTGGAAGGTGACTCACTGAATTCTGGAGTTTCTTTATCATTAATCACGTATTTACGACTTTGACATTTTATAGACTACTTGCTTGGTCCTCTTGTATTATTTTTTGGGCGAAAATGGGCGATAGATTGATTGCCCAATCTGCCATTGCATAATTTGGGGGTACAATTATGATGATGATAAATTGATAGCCCTTGTATATGTCCAGATGCATCAGCAAGGGTTGGAAAGAGGAAAATTAGTTTTGCGAGAGTCCTGTAAAGAAAGACGAAGATAATGTTCTAGACGTACACTTCATTTACCCCTAAACTTCAGGACCATCTAGATGCTTGTCTTTATGCAGGGCAGTGGATATATCATGGTGCATGTAGCTACCTCGGCATTGAAACCCTTAACAATTCGAACATGGATGACCTTTTCTTGAACCACTTGACTCATCTTTTCCTTTTCAGAAAGAAGTTAGGTAGCGGGGACATGATAGAGCTCGGCATGAGTTGGTGGTGAACTTTCTGGATATGTGCATCTTACATCATGCAACTGATAGCCCATTCAAATACATGATTTTGACGAAAATTGGCAATAAGATGCCGCTTCATATAATTATATATAATTATAACTAAGGACGCTCTGGGATTGTACTTAAATAAACAGTGTAAAGTTGAACTTTGAATTTTTAACTCAATATATTGGTGTTTATGTTACTTTAGGTACTTCTCTTGTGCAATCCCTTTTGCAAAGTTTCCAGTTTTGCAATCATTGACCATCTGCAATGGTGACGGCACGATGACGCGTCGTCGTCATTTTTGCTGCAATGGTGATGCGTCTCCGTCGCGTCGTGAATGCCACGTTATTTTTTTTAGTTTCCTTATTATAAATTTGTTTATAAGTTGAAATTAATCAAATTGCATTTTATTGAAGATGTTTCATAATTTATTGAGATAGAACAAATCAGGAATATATTAAAACATATTGCGGGAAATGAAAATCGGACGAAGATAAAATGAAACAAACAGACAATACACAATATAGAAAATAATCAAACACACAACCCTGACTAGAGAAGACTCATCTTCAATGTAGTCTCCAAATATGTTCCATTAAGCCGTTTGTTAGCTGGGTGTGCGTGATTGTACTATGCATCCGGAGTAAATTGGTCATGTATTCCGGGATAGTATTTATTGTAGACGGTGGCCGACGGATATGAACTCCTTCAATGAGATCCGACACTTGCTCACGGGTATCTTGTTCGAGCTGTTCAATTTATGCGTCATAGTTTAGGTATTTGTG
>JAYMSP010006297.1:0-11921 GCA_036897095.1 Plantago elongata | reverse complement strand
TTTTTTTCTTTGTCGTTATCTGGACTAACAAGTGGTATCAAAGCAGGAGGTTCTCAAGCCTACTGCACTGAACCTCGATCCCCTAGATAGGTAAAGGTTTTTGTCACTTTCCTAGGATGTTTTAATTTGTGTGTTAAGTGTGCAAGTATGTCTCTTAGTAATGTTCCAATTCTGAAGCCCGAGAATTACGAGAATTGAAAGAATAACATGATGATGCATCTGGAAGCTATCTGTGATGAGATGATCTATGTCATCAAGGAAAGACCAATCAAAATCAGACATCTCAAACAAGTTATTGGAGTGTCTGATGGTCGAAGAACCACTGATAAGAAAGCTAAAGGTAGTGACACCTCCACTAGTGATAGTGGTCGTGCTGCTACTAGTCAAGTTAAGTATGAAGACAAGTCTCGTGAACTATGTACATCGGAAGATGCCAAGAGACACATGTTGGATAGACAAGCACGTAACATCATCATTAAATCCACACTTGAGCATATACAGTGCAAACTCTGGTGTGCTAAAATGGCGAAAGTTGTTTGGCAATTGATTGAAGAAATCTGTGTCGGAACAGAGAAACAAAGGAAAACAAGTTCGAAGTTCTAAAACTTAAATTCCAAAATTTCAAACAAGATCCCACTTAAGCTGTGGAAGAAATTGATTTTCGGTTTACTACTCTCATGAGTGATATAGCTGCACCTAGAGAAAGTGATAGATATTCGAATTCCGAGAAGGTGAAAACCATCATCAGAAATTTTAACCAGAACTGGGAACATACCCAATTCTTCTATTTTAACCAAGGAATTCCATAAATCACACCAGTGGAACTCTTTTCACATTTAGCCACTATGAACTATGAGATAACCTAACGTGGTTCGGCTGCAGCTGAAAAGTTGCAAAGTGTTGCTCTAGTCATACAAGGTATTTCTGAAAAGATGGATAGCAATGAGGTGTCTAAAGAAAATTCTCTTGCTTTTCGACACACGAAGAAATATTTGGGTCAAGAGATAGAAAGGAGAAAAGCAAAGGAAAAGCTGAAAAAGCATCTCGGCCCAAACTATCATCAGTACAAGAACATTCAAATGAACAACTTTCTTAATAACCCCGCTCAGATAGTTGTTTGTATTGAAGTCGCTAAAATTAAAAATGATATCAGCTTCTATTGTTAGAAACCTGGTAACTTCAAACGTGATTGTCCTGCTTCAACAAGCTCAAGACAGGTGACAAAAAGGAGAGAAGAACTTTCAACAGGACTCAGAGAGCGAGAAAGCAGATCAAAATTCAACTTGATGCTTTGGATATTGAGTCAGAATCTAATGATGAAGACTTAGATGACTCAAATTACCATCACCAGAATTCTGCGGGATTACTCACGATGTAATCGACTTTTGGCCAGAAGAAGAATGACATGTGTGGAGTTGCTGAGATAATGGGTCCCAACATCTCCAACATTGAAATGTGCCTAATGGTTGATGAGGTAACTAACAGTTAACAATTCCTATATTATGAGAGTGATGATGATGTATCAAGGATTTAAAATTGGTCAAAAGTGAACTCGATCGATATGAAAGAGAATTCTTGGTTGTTGAATCTAAAACCAAGATTCTGGAAGAATGCAAGGAAACTCTTAAAAAAGCAGTTTCTAAGTTGACCAAGGTATCTGAGAGCAAGGACGCTGAAATAAAATCTCTACAATCCCAGATATCGGAGAAAATAAATTCTCATAAACCGTCCTTGAATGATATAAATGAAAAGATGGAGAAGCTTCTTTCTGAAAATGATGAACTAAAAAAGAAAGAAATTTCCTTATAATCATTTGTCAAAGCTAGTGACACTCTCACAGAGGTTCAATCTTATCTGAGAGATCCTTCTGAGAATGGCGGACTTGGACTTGATGCTCAATCAAGTTGCTCCACTCCTATCCCAAGCCACTGAAAAATTGAATGACAGGGTTAGAAGAAACATGGCCAGGAAGATTAAGCTTACTAAAAAGCAAACTCAGAAACCTGACAAGTCTCTTCAGCCACCATATGAAACACCGAGGAACACCCCAAGAAGGAAAATTGATCTTAATGATTTTAGAATTCCTCCATATGCTCCAAGTAAACTAAAACCTACTCCTAAGAGATTCATTCAAACATGGATTCTCACAGATAGAACATTTAATCTCCTAAGAAAATTGTGTCATTGACTATGGCACAAAAGAATGAGTCACTTGAATTTCAAAACTCTGAACAAACTTACCAAGAAAGAGTTAGTGGTTGGATTACCTCAAACAACATTCAGATTGGACGGTGTCTGCTCTTCTTATCAATTAGGAAAACAATCCAAAACTTCTTTTAAGTCAAAAACCATGCATTCATGTGTTAGACCACTGCAACTATTACACATGGATCTTTTTGAATCATCTGTAACTAGTTATGCAGGCAAGAAGTATGATCTGGTTGTTGTAGATGACTTCTCTAGGTTTACTTGGGGTGTCTTTCTGAAACAAAAATTCGATGCTTGGGTGGAGACACTAGACTTTTTGAACAAGCTTGAATTCATGAAAAATAACAAGGTATCTGCAACCAGAACGGATCATGGTACTGAATTTGTCAACCAGTACATAAAAGAGTTTTGTACCTGCAAAGGTATACAACATCAACTATCTTCTGTAAGAACACCAAAACAAAATGGTGTTGTTGAAAGGAAGAATAGGACCCTTAAAGAAGCTTCAAGGACAATGCTAGCTGACAATGTAACAAGTGAAATTTATTGGGTTGAAGCTTTAAATAAAACATGCTACACTCAGAACAAATGCTTGATAAAAAAACACCATGACAAAAATTCTTATGAGGTTTTGGTTAGTAGACCCCCTAATATGAAACATTTGAAAGTGTTTGGTTGTAGATGTTTTGTTCATAACAATGGAAAAGAATATTTGAGAACATTTCAACCAAAGGCAGATGAAGGTGTATTTCTTGGTTATTCTATGAATAGGAAAGCCTACAAAGTATACAACAAGAGAACAAAGAAGATTGAAGAATCAATTCATGTTGTATTCTATGAAGGTAGCAAGAAAGTACCACCCTTTGATGATGAACTCTCAGATAAGTTCAAAGAACTTATGATCAAGGATTCTGATGAAGAACCATGACAAAGGAAACTCTGTCATTAATATTGAGGATCAGTCTGACGAAGAAAAGCATGATGTGCCTAGTAAAAACCAGATGACTCTTATACATGATGAAGAATTTCCTATGAGAATTCCTAAAATGAAGACTGAGAATATTTATTATAGAGACCTTTATGGAAATGACACTTCTGAAAGTCATGTTCCAGTTATCTCTCACACTGAACAAGTGTCTTTTATTTACCACACTTCTAGTGTATATAATATCACTGATACTGAAGAAGTATCCAATCATAATTATAGTGATTCACATTCAGATCACGTAGATAATGATCCTACTAGTTCAAAACCTATAATGAAATGGATTAGAGATCTTCCTGCAAAGGATATAATTGGTCTTATTGATCAAGGGGTTAGAACTACGAGAACAATCGATGAGAATGTTGATTGTCTCTTTGGATTTTTTATCGAAACATTGAACCTAAAACTATTGACGATGCATTAAAGGATCAAGACTAGATCTTTGCAATGCAAGAAGAGTTGGATCAATTTGAGAGAAACTAGGTCTGGAAACTAGTTCCATTTGTAGAAGGAATATCTATGATTGGAACTAAGTGGGTTTTCAGAAACCAAATGAATGAGTTTGGTGAAATAACCAGAAACAAGGCTAGGTTGGTTGTCAAGGATTTACCCAGACTAAAGGCTTAGATTTTGATGAGTCATATGCACCAGTTGCAAGATTGGATGCAATAAGACTCTTTCTAGCCTTTCCAGCTCATAATGACTTTATGATTTACCAAATGGATGTCAATTGTGCATTTCTGAATCGTGAACTTGCAGATGAAGTCTATGTTGATCAACCACTAGGCTTTGAAGTTTCCTTAGGGAGTAGGATGGTCTATAAACTTCAAAAGGTTCTGTATGGACTGAAACAAGCTCCAGGAGCATGGTATGCTACTTTGGCCAAATACCTTCTGGAAAGTGATTTTAAGAAAGGTGATGTTGAAAAAAATTTATTTACTTTAAATCATGAAGGGAAACTACTTTTAGTTCAAGCAAATGTTAATGACTTTATATTTAGATCTAAAGACAAGCAACTTTGTGATGCCTTTACAAATCTCATGAAAAACAAATTTGAGATGAGCATGATGGGAGAATTGTACTATTTCCTAGGATTGCTATTCAAGCAAATAGATGATGGAATATTCATTTGCCAAGCAAAGTATGCAAATGACATGCTCAACAAGTTTAATCTTAAGCCTTTTGAAAAGAATGACAAGCTATCTATGAGCATAGGAACCAAAATGACTTATACTCAATTTGACAAGGGTGTTGAAAAACATAAGTATAGGAAATTGATAGGTTCACTACTTTACCTTACATCAAGTAGACATGATATTTAATATGCAGTTGGTGTGTGTGCCTGATTTCAGACAAATCCAATGCAATCACATTACAACATTGCTATGAAATATTGAGGGATGTTAAAGGTATTGTAGAAGTTAGATTGTGATTTCCAAATGATAGTGGTTTGAGTATGCTGGATCTATGTTTGATAGGAAAAGTACCACAAGAACTTATCAGTTTTTGGGAACTAGACTTGTCTCATGGTTTAACAAGAAGCAAAACTCAATTGCTACTTTTACCACAGATGTTGAATATATTGATGTTGGGTGTTGTGCATCACAAATTTTATGGATACAACAACTCAGAGACTATGGACTGAGTGAAGAGAAAACTCTCATTTTCTGTGACAACACTAGTGCTTTTGGGATTACTCAGAATCCTATGTTTCATACTAGAACAAAGAACATTGATATTAGATACCACTTCATCAGAGACGATGTTGAGAAAGACAATATACAGATACTCAAGGTTTGCACGGAAGACCAACTTGCAGATATCTTCACAAAGCCATTGCAAGAAAACAGGTTGCTGACCTTGAGGCATAATCTTGGATTAATTGAGCTACCTAAGAACTGAAAAGTTCTAAGGAATATGAGAACAAACATGGATACAAAAAGTTTCTAAGTTTCTGGAATTGACATCCACATACTTCTAGCATTATGGTACAAGTATCTGAAACATGTATTCATTTACTAAGGATATAGCTTAAAGAAATGCATTTTTGGTTTCTGAGATGGGTACTTAGAAAGGTGTAATATCACTTTTGTGAGGGGGAACATAATAGTACACAAGTACAATTCCCTGAGAGTAAAACTATGTCTAGGTTATGTGTTTTTAACATTTATATGATAAGTCCAAATGTTCTATCTTCTCACACGACCAGAGTGACTTGTGATTTCACCTTGCGAAAAAATCATAATGAGGTAAATGTAATATTTCTTGATTGACATCATTGCTGAAGAAGCAATGAGAGCAATCGTTGAATAATTCACTTTATCTCAACGATCGAGATTAAACGGTGAGAGACAACTCACTGTAGCAAGACAATTATGAGCCCACTAGCATTTAATGCAAAGCACTACTTGTTACCACGCCAGTGCAATGTACACGGTAACAAATGCATAATGTATGTATGTATTTCGTAACTGTTGTAATTCTATTTCTATATATGAAGGATTTTGAGAAAACACAAACACTTCTCAGAAATCCAAAATTCTACACTTGCATCAAAATACCAATTTTCTCTCTAATTTTCTGCAAACCTTCCTGCAAGCTCAACTGTTCTCTCTAGTTCTTTTGAAAAAAGAAGCACTAATCAGCTCTCTAATCTTCTCCATTTTTTAATCCATTCACTATATAAGATGGCTCACAAACGTGCTTCAAGTTCTAAGGCTTCAACATCTGTTGTTGCTGCTGAAAAGCAAGCACCAAACCTGGAGATCTCAAATAGCAGACTCCGAGGAGATTTAATCCTGGCCATTGGAATTCAAACCATAGAATGCAATATGGTGGTGCTTTCATGGAGAAACTCCTTGAAGCTATTATCCCTGAGCAAGCGGATAGGAGATCTATCCTTGTTTTGCTTTAAAAAAACATAAAGGAATTTCTTTCGGCTCTACCCAGTGAAACTTCATCACTGGATGTACTCGAGTTTTATAATAACTCTGAGGTGATCTAAGGTGGTTAATGGGGCTGAAATAGTGTCCTTCAAGACCAAGGTACAAAACCTGGGCATTGACCTAGACTGTCAAGATTTCTCTGACCTTTTCGATTTGAAAAATGAAGGAGAGGACATTGAGATATGACCCAAGGATGAAATTCTGATCCAAGGTGCTAAAGAAATGTACATTGAATTCTCTGATATGTCTGCCGCAGACACTCCCTCAACTTTCATTCTGGGAGACATTAGAGTAAGACACTTATTGAAGCACTGGAATGTGCTAGCCTGTATTCTTCACCGGGATCTCGATGGTCTTTAGGAAGGAGCTGACCAAATAAGCGTTCAGTGGTGGATGGCCACGTACCTCATGAGAAGCCAACACATGGAACAACCGGAAAACCCTTTCAATTGGGATAAGTACGTGTTCATGAAGTTTATCAAAGCTCTCAGAAGCTTAGATGTGAAGATTGAGAAGGGTTTTGTTGAGCCCAAGGCCACAGGCCCACAATTATCTACTGTATTAAAATATATTACATTCTGGAGACATATGGTCTTAAACTCAGAAACACTGAAAAAGTTCAGACTAGTGACGTTCTCTGGAAATTTAACAGTGGTAACTAGTTGGTCAAGGAGCAAAAGAAACGTAAGACTGAAGGAGAGCCTGAGGTTACTGAGGAAGCTGCACTTGCTGAATTTGCACCTAGGAAACCCATAACAAAAAAGAGGGCAACAAAGAATACCAAGGTTTCTGAGACTCTTGCAGAGGCAGTTCCTGGAGATAGTACTCCAACTCCCACTCCTGCTATTAAATTTCCATCTACCATTCCCATCCAAGATGACATCCAAGGATGAGGGAATGCTAAGTATGAGCAGTGGGAATCTCTCTCTCTCTCTCTCTCTCTCTCTCTCCATAGAAACCACCAACATTATGGATAATTTGGTACCCACCTTTGAAGAGTCTGATGATGATGAGATGTTTCTTACACAGCTCTTCAACACTACAAAGAAAACCAAGGATACATTGAAGGTATCTGTTCAAATATGGGTGAGGTTTCTGAGAAAGCCTCAAAGACATTGGTTGTTGATGAACATATTGTCACACAAGAAGCAGCAACCACAATCATTCAAAACTCTTTAGATTATTTTCAGGAATCTCTGAATGTAGAGGATCAAGTGATGAGGATATTGACACTGCCTCCACACTTCAAGGACTCCAATATGCGGTTAGGAATGATGATATTCCAACCACATATGCTGAAGTTATGCAGTTAGAAACACCAGCAAGTGAAGTTACTAAAGAAAATCCTGCAAAGGAGCAGGTTTTCCAGAAAGAAGTAGAAAGGGAACTGGAAAAAATTCAGGGAAGAAAATTCACAAGCTCAACCGGAAGCATTTCAGGTAGCAAAGAGGCCTATCTCCGACTTGTTTAAACTTCAATGTTTATTACTTGTCACTCATAAATTCTCTTTGTTACAAGCCCAAGAAGAAACACAAGCAGGAGAGGAAGCTTTAAATCTTACCTCTGAAAGAGAAGAAGAGGCTCCCCAAGCCTCAACACTTAAAGAATCGGAGCCTGTTACACAAGTATAATCAGTTTTTGAAGAGTGTATTTCTTCTTATACTTGCACTATATTGAGTTTTCTAACTTGATATATGTTTCTGATAGGCTCAAACTAGGGAAGAAGAGCAAGTGGTGGAAACATCACAAGCTGAAAAAGATTTGCCAGAAACCCACAAGGTTTCTGAAGAGCAAGTTGTTGAGCCTTCAACTTCGAAGGTTAGTCTTGTTCTTCAGTGATGAGGCTCCCACCCCTGGAGCTGGTGGAATTGCTTAGTCTAGAGGAGCAACTTGTGCTGAAAAGCCATCTAACAAGAATCAAGATACTCCACCACCACCATCACAATCACCCAATCAAACCTCTCAACAACAAATAGATACAGAAGAAACAAAGAGTGATGAATGGGAAGTTGAGGAAAGAGTTTCGAAGCTAGAAAAGTTGTTGAAGAGAGAATCTGAAAATAATCAAGAGCTGGAAGCCTTGATTGATCATAAAAATGTCAAGATTCAGAAAATTGAGGCAATGAACCAAAAGAAATTGGAACTCCTTAATGAGCAACGCAAGCTTCAATAGTCTCTGAAAGTTGCTACTACTCAGATAGAAGCATTGCAAGCAGACAAGCATGATGTTGAGGCTGAATTGAAACTTTCTGGACCATCACAGGACAAGGGCAAAGAACCAATCGTAGAAGCCCTGGAAGAGTCCTCAGATGATGAGTTTTTAGATGATGGTATTGACCATCTTGCTGGATTGGATGAAGAGGATAGACACCTGGCCACTCTGAATGATCATATGGATGTGTCACATTTGAAGAGAAAGGTGATAGCAACTAAAGCTTTCAACAAGGCACCAGTGCCAAACACTGACTTTGAAAACAAGTTCATAATTCTTGCAAATATGAAGAATGAATTGTTGGAGTAGAATAGTCAAGCCTTCTCCTCCATCCCTCCAGAGTTTAAAGCCTTTGCTAAGCTCCTAACAAGAAGGACAACATCTATAATGTTGAATCAAAAAGACTTAGCCATGCAGAGAGATGCAGATTTGGAGATAGCTCAGAAACCTTTAATGGAATCTAGTTATGCTGCTGGAAAGGTAGATAAGATGTTTGAGCCACTGAAGCAAATCCCAAAAGAGAACATCTTCTACTTGGGCAATTTGAGTCCCTTCACTCAAAATTCCAGAAGTTGGTGGCAAGCTACAATGTGCTGAGAAAATATTTTGACTCTATCTCTGAGGCTTATGTTGGTTTGAGTCAGCCACCAATGACTAATGGGGGAGGATTCAGAAGAGAAACAAGTAAGAGGAAACAGCCTCCAGAAAAATCTCTAACCATCAAAGAACTCCGTACCTCTTCAAGTCTACCACCAACACCACGATAACTAGATCAAGGGCTGCAAAAGGAAATCCAATGGGAACCAAGCCCCCAGGATAGAAGATAAATCTTCTGAATAAGAAGAAGGTGATATCAGAAAAAGGAATGAAGATACTTGCTCTCCATTTGATCAAGGTCACTTTCATGATGATGAATACACTGATCATGAGGAGCACTCTCTCCACAGGAAGAGAAGGAGGGTTGATGAGGCATCTGAACCAATAGCTTCAAGACTCATTGCTGGCAGAACATCATCTGGACATACCAAATCTGACCAAGGTGGTTCTTCAAGTCAAACCCCCACTAGAAACACATCAAGAGAGTATCCCATAATGAACAGAAGACAAAGAAGGAATGCAATGTTTGGGAGATCAACCACTGAATATCTACCTCCTAGACTTACATATGCCTTAATTGAGTACACCAAGAGTCATGATAGCCAGACTGCATATCAATGCATAAGACAACTGAGTGGCTACCGGATTCTAGATCTCCAACACTATTGCGGAATAGGAAATTCCCTTATCCCATTCTCAATCAAATGATGGCATGTAGAGTAAGAAGAACAGATAAGTCTTGCACATGTGAAAACATGGTTTGATTTTGAAGTGAAAATAATAAGAGATGCCATGGAAAGATATTAAAATGAGAAAGTTCCTTACATCAAACCTGATGATGTTCATAAAGTTCCAAAATTGCTGAAAACAGACTACAACTCTTAGAAAAAGCTTGGAGTGCTAGCACATGAGTCATTCTACATGACTAAGCAAGAGTTTGGAGATGAGATGAATTATTTGAGAGTCATCTACAAACAATTCTAACTTATAGAGACCAAGATAGAGCATATCAAGAAATGAGGAAGAGTCTACTAGATTAGATAGTTTCATCAGAAGAATCCTGATCTTGACTACAAAGAAAAGTGCAAAGTTGCCAGAGAAATTGAAATGGTTGTGAGAACCTATCTCCTTGATTATGTCAATGACCAAAGAGAGAACAAAGATAAGAGATCAGAGACTAATCCAGAATGACTGACTGGAGAACTTGAGGTATTGTTTTGTATATTTTTGCTTATGTATTGTTTTGTATATTTTTGCTGATGTATTTTTCCTTATGTATTGTTTTGTATATTTTTACTGATGTATTGTTTTTTATATATTCTTGTAAGTTATCTTATGTACTGTAATGGTTTAAATATGATGATCATACTTTCAGATACTTTATAGAAGATAACTTATCAGCAAAGATCACTCATTGTGATTTGGTTGATGTCTTATTTAATGCACTTGAACTGAATTGATAAATCATGATGAAAAGATTGAGTGCTGGATTGTCGACTTCTCCTATTTGTAATAGGATTTTTTGTAATAGTCATTGTTGTCTGATCAAAAAGGGGAAAGTTTGTTAGGAATTTCTGTTAGTATTTTGATTACTCAACATAATGATTTATCCTAGTTCAGAAAATTGTTTAGTATTCTTGGTTCACTTGAACATTGTAAAAGAGGAAGTACACTAAGTATGATAGTTTTTAGAAACCTTGTAAAAGGATGTTAGGTCTCTGAATGTAATTTTTATTTAGTTCGAAGAAGACCAAGAAGGATGTATCCTAGCAAAGAAGAACACCTTTAGCACAAAGATATCTGAAGACAAAGGAGGAAATTCTCCTCAGATAGTTGCTTCCAGACAGTTGTGTAGAAACTTGTGTTTTGTTTACAAAACAAAGTTACAACTAAATTTCTGAGAGAAGGAACATGTTAAGCTTCAACAAGCTACATGCATTCGTTGAGACTACATGACGAAATATAGTACAGTGCATTTAATGCTCGACAGAGATGTCACTATCCACTTGTAGAACTCTCTGAAAAGAGACATGTGCAAGGGAGTACTAATTTCAAGATATGAATAGATTGAATTTGAAATATGTCTAACGGATACTATTCAAACGAATATCAAATTCATTTATAAATATCACAACTTAGAAGTTGAGAAATACACAAACGAACTACGCTCATATCTATTATCAATCAAGTATTCTCTCAAGCATTCTTACTATCTTTCTCTAAGCTTTATGTTGCGACCAAAGCTCAAGAGAAATCACTAATAGTTCTAAGTGTCTTGATCCTTCAATAAGTGATGTAATTTGTGGAAGAGTAGAATCATTGGATAAATATCTGAGATTCATTCTCTTGAACAAATCTAATAAACTTGGGTCAGTAAAAGAGCAAGCTACCATACACTGCATAAGTATATTGAGCAATCTTGATTCTTCAAGCTCTCTGGATATAACTAAAAGTTATAAAAGAAGCTTACCTGACAATCAACTCATAACCAAACACCATTAAGGTGTGGAGTACATGAAGTCCTTGATTTGAAAAATCAAGAAATAACTCCAAGGTTATCTTGAGTACATTATGTACTTGGCTCTAGGCGCTTGGAAACAACCCAGAGAAACATTTGGTTGGGAACCATTTGTTTTAGGAATCTTAGAATAGGTTTATTGTAAGGTGAATTCAATTATCTATTCTAATGTATTCTAGGTCTCTGAAAGGCCGAAAGGATTAGTTGGAGGATTACGCCACCTCCAGATACCACTATACTTGCTGTGTTATTTACTTTCTGCATTTATATTTCGGCAACTCACACACACACATTTATTACTACAAAGCACAAAATCATTTATCTATCGCACAAGTCTTCCACTCTCTAAAATTAAGTATCAGATACCCACAAGTATCCGAGAAACTGTTTTTATCGACAAAAGTTTGAAAAGACTATTTATGCCCCCCCCCCCCTCCTCGCGATGTCTGTGGTTCT
>JAYMSP010006296.1:0-11922 GCA_036897095.1 Plantago elongata | reverse complement strand
GTCCGAAGTGGAAGACTTCGGACTATAATTTTGAGAGAAGGAGTATTGTGTTTTTGAGAGACCCTCTCGAACGTCCGAACGGATTAATATCCGAAAGGATATGTTTGTCATCCGGATGTTGAGACATCCGTAGTGATGGAGTAGTTGAGCCACGTCTGGTACGGCAATTGGGCTGAACAATTGTGTCTTTACGTCTCCTCAATTGTACTTGATTGTTGGATCAAATAGATAAATGATGGATCTGAACAGGTAAATAGCAATAAATGCTTGTGCTGCCCAAAATGTCCTCCAATAAATAGGGGGCAATAACTATCACTTTTCACCATCGTGCAAAGAGAATGTAACCCATCTGAACTGAAGAAATTAACTGAGGTAAATTCTTATTCCAGAATGTGTCTTTGGATCTTGTTTCATTCGGCACCAAAGGTGTGTTCGGAAATAACACATTTTATGTTGATTTTCCATGCAAAATGTCGAAGAACCTCTCCAGACTATCATGTTGGGCGCACTACCATGACGAGTATGATGTTCATGTCCCAACCCCTGTGCCGGTTCCGGCACCAGCTCCTGATCCGATTCTGTCCCATATATTCCCAGGGTACGAAGGCTGGCGTGATTTCATCAACTGTGATTGCAGGGTTTGGAACTCTCCGCTCTATCCGGGTGAGGGCACTTCGACAGATTGGTAAACCTGGATCCGGTCAGACTTGACCTCCCGTGCCCCGTGAAAACTCTACGAGAGCTACAAGAGATTGGTCGGTTGGCCGACATTGAGCGAGCCCGGAGTCGGAAGAAGAGTGAGAGAGAGGCTAGAAAAAGAGCACGTACTCAGAGGGAGGCAGAGGCAGTCCCGACGAACATTGTGGAGACCCAAGAGTCAAGTATTGAAGCTCTGGCAGGTTCAAGGCGGGGTATACCCCGTATAAGTGTCTGGTCTTCGGACCTTAAGACAATTTATTTTTCTTGCACTATTTTGTTTTTACCCGAATACTTTTAATTTTTGTGCTTTGTTTCGGATAATGTTTGCCAAAGGTGTGCCTCGGCCCTCTAATCGGATTGTTTAACTTCGATTTGAATGCTCATCATTTATTTTCAACTCTTGTATGCTCGGAATGAATGTCGTCCGTTTTATTCGGGTGTACTTATGTTGCTAGTTTCATGCAAAGTGTAATTTCTCGTTATCTTATGTGAGTATTTTTGGTTCGGATGTTTGTATGATATATCCGACTGTTAATGATTGTGTTTTTCACTTAACAACCATTTCATGGTTCGGACTATATCATACTTGAAACCCCGTATCCGAGGAGAAATGTGTAATCAAAAGCAAGAGACCAATTCCAGAAAAAGATTGTCGTTGTATTGATTTGACGGAAATACAATTACAAACGGTGGGTCCAAATGACCTTTGGAACAACTTTGGACAAAACAGAAACGATAAACAACATCCTAAGCATAAAACGTTTGCAGATTCCTAGCATTATAGGTTCTCTTGAGTACTCTTCCTTCAAGGTCTTCTAGCCCATAGCTTCCATTGTTCCTTACCGCAATGATTTTATAGGGGCCTTCTCAATTAGGTTTGAGCTTTCCTACATGGCTAAGGATATCCGTCCTACTTAAGACCAAGTCTCGAACTTGGAGGTCCTTGTTGCACACATTCTTGTTGTAGGCTCGGGCGATGGAAGTCTGATATCTAAGGACATGAACCAAAGAAGAATTCCTCTTATCCTCCATATGCAGAAGCTCGAGATCATAGATCCCAGTCGCCTCATTTTCCTCGGGCTGATACTGCCGGATCCTCTGAGTTATAACAATGACCTCCGAGGGAATGACTGCCTCGGATCCATAAACCAACGAGAAAGGGGTATCCTGAGTTGCATCCTCGGAGTGGTCCGATGTGCCCAGAGTACACCATCCAAGTCTTCAACCCAACTCCCTTGAAAAATTTTGAGCCTTTTCGCCAGGATCTTCACAATGGTTCGGTTGGTAGACTCGACCTGTCCATTAGCTTGGGGGTATCCGACTGAAGTGAAGTGCAGCTCGATCTTTAAGGACTTGCACCATTCCTTACACTTGTTTCCGGAGAACTGGGCTATGTTGTTCGAGACAAGTATCTTCGGGAGTCCAAAGCGGCAAATGATGTGTTTCCAGATAAAGGTCCGGACACGAGCCTCCGTGATGGTAGCCACTGCCTCGGCTTCAACCCACTTCGTGAAGTATTCTACGGCCATAATCAGAAATTTCTTTTGTTGGGCTCCCCGAGGGAAAGGTCCTACAGTGTCAATTCCCCCACTAATCAAATTGGCAAGAGATGATTGACGAAATCATCGGATTGTTAGGCCTATGAGGGATGCTAGAATTGAATTGGCAATCACTGTTGGTTCGGGCGAAGTTATCCGAATCCTTGTCAATTGTTGGCCAGTTATATCCCTGCCGAATAATCTTTTGTGCCAAAGTCCTCCCTCCGGAGTGGCTACCACAACTTCCGCTATGAATTTCTTCCAAGACTGTTCGGGCTTCTTGTGGTCTGGGGCAGCGCATATGGGTTCTGGTGAAGGATCACTTATAAAGGTCACCTTCGAGTAGGAAGTACCGGGGTGCTCAACATTGAATTCTTCGGGCCTCCACTGGATCCGAAGGTAATATATTATTCCGAAGATAAGCTAGAATATCGGTCATCCAATTTCTTTCTGAGTCTAAATAATATACCAGGAGTCCATGACCTTGAAGAGAGGATGTCCGGAGAGTTAACAAGATGATACTCCTCGTGTGCAAAGCTTCGGATGCGGAGGCAAACTTGGCAAGGGAATTCGCCTTCTCGTTACACGGTCTATCAAACCTCTCAAGTGAAAACTCCTCAAAGTTTGACACTTCTTCTTTGAGCTTTTCTAAGTACAGAATCATATTCGAACCTTTCGTGGTAAAGGCTCCGGAATACTGAGATTCAACTAGATGGGAGTCTGTATAAGCTCGGATCCTCTTTACTTGTAATGCCTTTGGCATCCGAAGGCCTACTAGGAGAGCCTCATACTCAGCTTCATTTTTGGTCACCCGAAAGTCCAAGGTAATGGCATAATCCACTTGGACGCCCTCAGGACTGAAGAGGTGGATACCTATCCCTCCGAGTCTACCGTTGGATGATTCGTCCACCTACAAGGTCCAAGGTGAACCTTGTTTCTCCAAGCCTCCTTGGGGTGTCGCCTGTTCTTCCTGCATATGAATATCCTTAGATGGTTCTTCGGAAGAAATGGCTTCCATATTTGTATCAGAGTCGTCCACAATAAACATCCACTGATCTCCGAAGAGACCGTTCTCATGATCTTGCTCGTCTTCTATAGTTAGTGATTCAGACAGTGGTGCTTCGGGAAGAATTTCCGGATCCACCAGCTCGAGACCCGTGGGTTCCGGATCCTTGGTACCTTCTTCCGAAAAATCAACTAGGAAATCGGCTAGGACTTGGGATTTCTTAGCTGACGGAGCCTGGTACAAGATGTCGTACTCGCTAAGTTCGATTGCCCACTTTGACAGTCTCCCTGATTGTTCCGGCCTTCCCATCACTTGCTTAAGTGGCTCATTGGTCAAAACAATAACTTGATGGGATTTGAAGTAAGGCTTAAGCCTTCGGGCCGTGTGAACTAATTCATAGGCCATCTTTTCAATGTGAAGGTACCCGAGCACGGGTACGGCAAGAGCCTTGCTCAGATAGTAGATGGGCAAATGATCATTCCCTTGAATCTGGACTAGCACGGAGCTCATAGCTTCGTTTGTCACAGCTAAGTATAAATAAAGTGGCTCTCCTTCGATTGGGTTGGACAAGAGTGGAGGTGAAAGTAAGTAGGTTTTAAGGCTTTTGAAGGCTTCCTCACACTCCTTTGTCCATTCGAATCTATCCCCTTTCCTCAGTATTTTGAAGAATGGTAAGTTCTTCTCGGCTGACCTTGAAATAAACCTGCTAAGGGATAGGACCCTACTGATGAGATGTTGCACTTCATTGACATTCTTAGGTTGAGGTAGTCTAGGATAGCTTGGATCTTTTCTGGATTGGCACTAATACCTCTCTCCGTAACCATGTATCCGAGGAACTTACCTCCCTTGACTCTGAAGGTACACTTGTCCGGATTCAAGCTCATCTCGTACTTCCTCAAGATGGAGAAGCAATTCTCCAAATGATCGATATGACTCTCTCCGATTTTTCTTTTCACCAACATGTCATCTACATAGACCTCCATGGTCTTTCCAAGTTCTTCTTTGAACATCTTGTTCATGAGTCTTTGATATGTTGCTCCAGCATTTTTGAGCCCTAATGGTATTACTTTAAAGCAATATACTCCACCTGCCGCAAAGAAGGTTGTCTTCGGGACATCCTCTTGGGCCATCCGAATCTAATAGAAGTCTGGATAGGTATCCATAAAGTTTAGCAAAACACATTCAGCTGTAGAGTCTACTAGCTGATCAATCTGAGGTAATGGGTACGGATCCTTCGGACAAAATTTGTTGAGCCGAGTGAAATATTTGCACATCCGCCACTTCCCCGGAGATTTCTCAACTAAGACAACATTACACACCCAATCTGAGTTTCTGACTTCCTCGATATGTCCGGCTTTCAGTAGCCTATCCACCTCTGCATCAATGATAGTGTCTTTGATTGGACTAAAATTGTTTCTCTTTTGTCGGATATGCTTGACCGTGGGATCCATGTTCAGACGGTGAACAGCTACCCTCGGGTCTATCCCTTTGATATCATCCGTACTCCAAGTAAAGATATCTAAATTTTTCTTGAGGTAGGCTATCAATTTCAGTTTCACCTCTAAGTTCATTTCTGTGCCAATCCTGGTCTTTTTGTCCAGATTTCCCTTAATGATCTGGATTTCTTTGAGGATTTCATGTGGCTCGATCTGGACAGACTTGGAGAACTTGTGATCCAATGCTCCTACCCCGATTTCAATCTTCAGAGGTTGTGACGGGTTCGAAACATTAGAAATTGCAAGTACCGGATTGGCGGCTATGTTTGTGGACAATATATAACATTCCTAAGCTTCTCGTCTATTGCCTAGTTCCTCTCCGGCCCATAAGGAGTGGGGAACTTGACTCGATTGTGTAATGGAGACGAGATGGATCGGAATTGATTAAGGCCTGGTCGTCCGAAGATAACGTTATAGTTGAATGCCTTATCAACCACTAGGAACAATACAGTTTGAGTCACTCTCCTTGGAGAAAATCCCATTGACACTTGTAGCTTAATGGTTTCAATGGGTGTGACAATTGTTTCTCCAAACCCGGACAGTGAAGTGTTCACCCTACCGTACTCAATATCCCCCAAGTGCATCAAATGGTTCGCTTGGACATGATATCTAAGGAACTCCTTGTATCCACCAACACCTTGTTGACTTTGTATGTGGTAATGACCACTGAAACTACTAAAGGAACGTTGGGGGGTCGGGTATCCCCTCCTCCGCGTGTTGCGGCCGGTATTTCACTATCATCAAAGGAAATGACATTGGACACCTTCGGAGGTACTGGAATCTGAACCAAATCACCATTCCTAATATCTTGAGCAGTTCTCTCCCTAGGATTTCGCTATCTCCTCCAGTCGGCCCTCCGGCTATAACGTTAATGACTCCACTATAGGAAAAATTCTCATAGTCCCTATCTTCTGGATAGTCATCATATCTTCTTTCTTCTAGAGGTGAGTATTCTTAGGAGGAGGTGGGAGTGTCATGGATTTGGGTCTCGGACTCCTATCATCCCTTCCGAGGTAGTCTCTGTTCTCCTTTGAAGTGCGGGTACTTCAATTGCCCACTCTGGATCAACGTCTCAATCTCTATCTTGAGTAGGGCATTTCTCGGTCGGATGGCCAGTCTATTTGTGAAAAGCACAATAAGTATTTGCTTCCTTGCCCTTTTTATTGTTAAAGAAGGGTCTAGGACACTGAATATCAAGGTTCTACTCTATCATTATCGACAAGATTTCCTCTCTCGGGCGGTTCAAGCGAGTGTACTCGGCATATCTCATAGGAGGAGTATTCTCTCTTCGGGGCTCATGCTTCCCCTGGGTATCTTTCCTTGCGTCGGATTTCCAGGCTTTAGGAGCCTCTTGCCGGATAGGCTCCTTAGCTTTCTTCTGTCCGTCTCTAATGGGACGTTCCTTCGGAACTCTACCCCATACAAGACATGATCACAAATGTCCTCTAGTTGCTTCTCGTTCAAAATTTCTTCTTCGGAGAGTTTCTGCCGAAGGTCATGATTGTTGGTGTTGGCATACAGGTGACGGACCCGTTCCTTAATGTTATCTCCCTCTACTTGTCGAACCTCCAAATTAAACATGTCCAAGAAGGTCCGAAGATCCTCATTCTCGGATTGAAAGATGCCGGCCAAGTGTTCCACTGATCTTTTCCTTCTCTTAGACTTTTGGAATCTCTTCAAAAAGAGTGTGGATACATCATTAAAAGATTTGACGGATCCGGAAGGCAAGCTAGTCCACCAGTCCATAGCCTCCTCGAAGAGAGTGTTGGAGAAATTGAGTACCTTAGGGTTATCATTCAACCCGTTGGTATCCATCTAGGACTCGTAACGGGTAAGATGGGTTGCAGGATAACTATCTCCATAATAGCACTCAAGATTCGGAATGGTACACTCCGGAGGCTTCTTCTCCCTTCGGATTGCAGCGCTCAATGGTTCGGGACTCTAGATTTTACCTTCTCATGCACATTCACCATCTTGTTGAGCTTGGACATTTCAGTTTCCAATGCCTTCTGTTGGATAAAGATCTGTTCAGGTGTTAACTTTACCCATGTCCACAGATCCATTACAGTTTCGGGTACTTAATCTGCTCTGATCTCCACAACACTCTCTCCTACATGATCATCAGCTCTTCTCGGATTTGAGGTCATCCGATCCGACCAGGCTGGTTCGACTCTTGCCCTTACGAGACTCCTTTCTTGTTGGCCACAAGAGTTTGTTCTCTGATTGATCACATGACGGAGGTCATTATCACGGATGACCTCTCCAATCCTTTCCCCCACTGGTATCCTTTTGAGCCTCGATTACGCAGTCTCAGCTGGCTCGGGAGCATGTTGAGGAGGTGTTAGCTGGACATTGTTCGAACCTAGACATCCCTGGATGACATTCAGTAACAATTCGAATTGGTTATCGTTCACCCCGAACTCATAAGGAGATATGACAGTTCCATTTGGCAGATTGAAGCTCCTCCCTATTGGCGGTCTGTGCGCTCATGCATAGGAGGCTGCTGGGACGGAGGAGCTTGGTCTCTTGTGGTGATATCCGGAGAAGCCTCTTGTGAAGAAGCAGTAGTGGTATGCCCATCACTGGGTCCACACTACTTCAGTGGTGCTCTGAGCTGTTACGATTTCCGGAGTGGGAGGTCTACCTCGGGGACGTCTCATAGGAGTTCTAACCGGGGGCGAAGTAATCTGAGGTGATCTTCTAGGTCTTGCCATTTCTTAGGAAGGGAAAAAAGAGCTAACTTTTCGTTCGGCTTCCCACAGACGACACCAATTATGTTGAGGTAAAAGCCCCAACCCTCGGGTATAACAAAAAAGCCTAAACAAGATAACTAAGTCCAAGAGATAAGGATCTGATGCAAAGGTTCTCTTCTATCTTTGAGCTCTAAACGTCCCGAAGCCAATCTTGCACAAGTGACTCGAGTGGAGGGGGGAGGGGGTTAGAACCTTTAGACCCGGTTTGCCTAGCATCAAGCCGGTTGTGAGACTTTACTCGAAAGTGATTATGAATCGACTCTGTAAAAATGTAGGTCTAAAGCTTATGGTAAAATGAGAAGATCAAGTGAGCTTGTTTATTTACCTTGGGAAGTGTGCACTATTTATAGAGATTATTCCCCATTTAGGGGTAGACCTCTTGGATTGTGCCAAGTGTAGGGCTAAGATTAAGCCAACAAGGCTTAATTAAGCCCATGGACCATAGTATAGTTATAACCCATCTACCATTTGGGCCTCAAGGTTAGATTAGTCATTTTGTAGGACCTTTGAGGGCATTCTCGTCCTCCTATCTAGAATGACGTCCGAGGGGAATGCTTCGGATCATGACGTCCGGAGTTGGCTATGCCCTCTCCTAGTGACGTGCTATGATCTGCTTTACTTGGTTCTCGTTAGGTCCGGATGTAGACTCATATGTGTTGGTGGTCTGGACCTGCTTCCTTTCGGATCTATCCCTTTGGTCTGGATATCCTTATCATGGTATTCATTTATGTTTCAGTCTGGTTTGACCTCAGATGGCCTTTGGCTCAGGATCCCATACTCGGATCCTTGAGACCCTGACCATGTAATAATGTGATGTCTTAGGATCCAATCATGGGACATCCAAATAACGGATTGGACATATTCTCGTATCAACAAATAAGATTGAACCTCCGTGAGAGTGTCACTAGCTTTGACAAATGATTTGAAAGAAACCTCTTTCTTTCTGAGTTCATCATTTTCAGAAAGAAGTTTCTTCAACTTCTCATTTAGCTCATTCAAGGCTAGCTCATGAGAATTTTCATAATCTGATATTTGAGACTTCAGAGATGCTATTTCAGCGTCCTTTATCACAGGTACCTTGGTCAAATCAGAAATCTCTTTTTCAAGACTTTCTTTGCATTCTTCCAGAATCTTGGTCTTTGACTCAGCAACCAAAAATTCTCTCATATCGTTCAAGTTCACTCTTGACCAATTCTCAATCCTTAATTCCGTCATCATCACTTTCCTAGTACGAGAATTGTGATGTGTTTATGACCTCACCCGCCATAAGGCATTCTTCAATATTGGAGATGTCGGGAGATACGATCTCAGCAACCCCACACATGTCATTCTTCTTCTGGCCAAAGTCGATTACATCATGAGTAATCCCACACAATTCTGGTAATGGTAATTTTGAGTCTTCTGAATCCTCATCTTCAGAATCTAACTCAATATCCATGTAAGGCCCCGGTCTGGTCCGGACGTCAAGTATCGTGCCGCACTTCCAAATACATAGATATATCAGAGTAATAATTAATACAATCCCAAATGTACTTTATAATTCGATAAATATAACACACAGCTAGGAGATCAACAACGGAGACAAGTCCTAGTTCGTCTGTCTGTCTATCTACCCCGATCCTTCCTCGTGCTCTAGACCTGGGAAATCAAGGTTAAACAGGAAGAGCGTAAGTCAACTGACTCAGTGAGGATAATCTAGCAGGTATGAAAATGCATGAATGCAACAGTATAGCAAACCAACACAGCACGCTGATCAGGCAGTTTTAAACAGTGGGGAAACCGATATCAATCAGTCAGGATCATAGCACATGAAAGGTGCCAAATTTATAGTACTAAAAAGTAACTGTCTTGGGCTAGACCGAACGGATCAGACTGCGGTCAACATCAGTAGCAGCATGACTGCGCGGGGAGTTGCTTTTATGACAGGCACGACCCGTCACAACTCATAAAATTCAGACCGTTTGAATGGATGTACAGTCAGGGGTGCCCGAAAAGATAGCGCTGCAGAACGCTTTACAACAGTACGTCGACAATGTCGACCAGGACAGTTTCCCAATTTTCCAAAAAAATAGTGTGTGGCTGCTTTTCAAAAATCAGTTTTCGTGCAATGCAGTTCATGAGGATCAAAAGGACAGAATCAGGATGAAATATTAATAGGTAACTAGAATAATGTAATATTAGGTCAATACAAGTCAGGCATTTCTAAATACAAGTCATCGACAGTTATACAGTCAGTAATCGTAATTAGTAATCGGATCGCAGTCAGTCGGTCGTCGTAGAGTATCCGCAGTCAGAGTTAGGCAAACAGGTACATAAACAGGTACTGGAATTTAAAGAAATAAACGGTAACAACTTTCCCAGGGCCGGATGCTGAAAGCTTGAAATCGCTCACCTTGAATGGGCCGGTACGCTATGCAACTTCGTATTCCTAATAAACGGGCAACACTACTTAAATTTATGCGAGGATAATTATAGAACTCCCGAAAATCCCCCAAGCAATCCTAACAAGTAGTAATAGTTAAATAACAACAACGCTTAAGTACCGAAAAATTATGTGACGCGACAAGACGTACGCAAATTGACACAATCAGGTTTCATGCTTAACTTTACTTCAAAGCCTAAAGATTCGACGCACATAGTCAACTTTAGATATCAAATACCCTGCCAACTATCCAATACCGGTCCACATAATACCCTGACAGCCTATCCCCGTTATAACCGAGGTTTTCTAGCAACTAACATATGCTACCCAAACTAATTATCACAGAAACGACCCACTGTTGATTAAACTGAAAAATGAAGTTTCCCTAATTTTACTCAAACAGGTATGAACCAATATTCGACGGTAAATCTCAGTTTCACAACACTGAGCAGCCCGGGGCAAGGCAATTAACCAATACATACCATTTCCCGACCACATATACACAACCTCGGCTAGAACCGAAATCAACCTATGTAAGTCCATAGCCGTATAGGCAATCGAGGACAGCGAATAAACATAACAACACACGCAGCATAGCCTTACACAGTCATACCATCCACTCCGTGGACTGTAACCAAGCATCAATATAGTACCAATACGAACAGCCGCATATACATATGACATACAATGCTCGTCATGCCGGCAAGGCAGTGACGGCCACTAGCAACACGCAGAAGCACAGCACAATAGCTAAACAGTACCGGACACAGTTCACTACGCTACAGCCTACAGTCGACAACCAACTACATAGACCAACCATACTGATACAAGCTTAATTCAACACAAGCAGGATAATTCAACTAGAACAACAATACGAAAAATAACGCAACTTAATAATTCATTTTTCCCCATCCCAAATTTTGAATATAATCGAATAAAATAGCACTAACTGAAGAGATTGATCGAGCGAGACAAAAGTGAATAGGCGGTTGGTGGCTGTGAGGTGGCAACGGGGTGGTTGGCAAGAGAAGCTGCAAATGACTACTCGGTTTTCCCTTCCTTAATTTGAGTGTAATCGAAAAAGAGGGATACTGACCGGAATTGATCGCGTATAACGACACTAATCCGGTGAAATGAGATAAAGGCACGGTGACAGACGGTGCGGTGGTGGATGCGTGTGGTGGCTCGTGGTGGTGAACTGGGGCGGAAAGAGGCGGCAATGAATTGGGATAAAAGAGGAAGCGGGAAGTGGTGTGGTGGAGAGAAGGCGAAGGCGGGGACGGCCTATTTATAGGCGAATGGCCGCCGACTTGCGCGGCCGGAGCCCCCCCATGAGACGCCGCGTGTCCCGCCACGCCTCCCCTGCGCCTCCGTTCTTCTCCACACGTCCTTCATGCGTGAATTCCTCGGGCACGGGTCAAGGGTAATTTGGTCTTCTTCCACGGCGGCTGGTGGTCGGTGGGAAGGGCGGCTCCTTCCTGGAGAAGCAACCGGTGCGGATTGGAGGAAATGGCGGATTGAACGGTTGAATGGAGAAGAAAATTAGGGAAGAAGACAATTTTAAGGGTATTGTGGTCATTTCGCAATTATGTATACCTAGTTCCTTCTGGACTCCAAACGGCTCGTAAATAAATTCTGAAAAAATATAAAATCGACTTCCGGACGATATTTAAGATGAACTAAATCCGTATAAAAATTAAAATAAATATTTTTATTTTATTATTTTTATTATTATTTTATTAATTTAATATCGAATACTAATTTAACGCTTATTCGTAATTAACTGGCGATCGTAATCGGCCGTTAATTTCCGTATCTGACTCGTTGTTAAAGGTCAAATATTTTCATGTACGTCGAGTCAGTAGTCAATGGTCAGTTCAAATAATAAATATTATTACTGAGTTAATTTTGGATACACGGAATAAAATTTATGGCTCTTACACTCTCCCCCACTTTAGGGAATTTGGTCCTCCAAATTCGACCTGTCCTCGGTGAACAAATATGGGTA
>JAYMSP010006295.1:0-11922 GCA_036897095.1 Plantago elongata | reverse complement strand
TATATATATATGTATATATATATATATATATGTTAAAAAAGCCAGAAGCTTGGGGGTGCGGTCGCCCCTATCCGCACCCCCCTCCGATCGCCTTTGCTAATATCATCTGCATTTGTAGTCTCGATATTCCGATGCGGTGGTATTTTCGCGGGAAAGGCGGTTACGGATTGGCGGAGATCCATACCCAACCCATTGGGAACAAATGATTTTGCCCTTACCTCGACCCGATAAGAGTTAGGGGGACGGACAGTAACCTTGTAAAATTTAAATATCGTTTTCCAGAATATTTTTTTCCTAGCGAAAGAATTATTTTACAAAAATAATTTCAAACAATATCTCCTAATTCCTAAACACCCACATTGGTCACAGTCATATTTAGATCTACAATGTGGTGAGTTTTGGGTATACGACCCGTCCTATTCTTTAATAAATTATTATTTTAACAAGTTTGTATCTGCGTATTAATCAGTTTCACGCCTATACACAATTAAATGAAGTTGCTACTATTTTAAGGGTGCATGCAAATAAATTGATGCTTCATGAAAAACATGGTAAATATTTAATTCGTGTTTGATCAACACACATATATTTGAGTCTACAATGAAGCATACAATAACTTATTACCCTTCCATAGACATCTACGAACAAATAGTTTAGTTACATATAATAAATAAAATATACGTTTGAAAGGGTTGAATATAATTTACAACATACACTTCGTTCAGCATCGAATCGATCAATTGAACTACAACGATCAAATGCAAAATTCAGAAATTTTGAAAGTTTAACGAAGCAGATAAAATAATGATTGTGACTTGTAATGTCCTCGAATACAAACCATAAACCAGATAAATGAACGACATGTTCGAATATATCCTTGTACTTGGTTAACCTCTTTTGGGACAGAGATTTCTATATTATAATTACTTGAATCGCGAATTAGTAACCTCCAATCCACCTCTAGACGGCGTTCCCGCACTCAATGCACAAGTTCGCGTCCGGAGCAAACGAATCTGCCCAAACATGGCGAATCACATGATCAAGAACCAAGGTACAACTCCAATAGTTGAGAACTTGAGCTAAAACCATAGCTCTCCATAAACCCAAGGTACAACTCCGATGACCACCACCACCATCTTCCACCTATCGCCGCCGCTACTCCGCCACCGTCAAGGTACACCTCTGTTATGCACCCGCGCTACGTTCTCCTCTTCAATCTCTCTCACCAATCCTCCCGTAATTCGTCACCGTTTCACTCCTACTTTAGTCTCTGCATCACTAAAGGTACCACTTCTCAAGTGTTTGTGATTAAATTCAATACTGTTTTTGAATTGTATGGCTTTCTTGATGGTAAAGATTCGATTTTTACAGGAAAGAATTGGTGGGGTGAAGAAGAAATGTAGTGAATTCAGTAGCTTGAACTACTGGGTGGTTAAAGACTACTATAGGCTCGTCAATTCCGTTAATGCTTTTGAGCCCAAAATTCAGAAGCTATCTGATGAAGAGGTTTTGTTGTGACTTCATGTTTATTGAATGTATTTCAGTTCATTTTTGTTTGGAGTGCTCTTTTATTCTTTACTTTTTTACTGTTGTAGTTGAGTGGAAAGACGGTGGAGTTTCGTGGTCGGTTGGTTCGGGGAGAGACCCTAGCTGATATTCAAGCTGGTGTGAGATTTAGTTACTACTGTCTTAATGTTTGTTCTTGACTTCTTGTTACATGTTTAAACTCTTAGTATGGATGCTCTCATTAATTACTTTTTTATGTGTACTTGTTCTTTCAGAGGCTTTTGCAGTAGTTCGTGAAGCTGCGAGGAGGAAGCTTGGAATGCGCCATTTTGATGTTCAGGTTTTGTGTGTTGAATCTTGAGAAGATACTTTATTGGGCTTTATGCATGACTATGTTTAAAATACCAGATAATAAGAAGTAGTTCTCCAGTTCACTGGACTTGTCTGACTACATGATGAAGTGCGATAGTAGTGTTGAAGCATACTTCAAGCATATACTTGTTATTATAGATAATTGGTGGAGCTGTTCTTCATGATGGGTCAATTGCTGAGATGAAAACCGGGGAAGGGAAAACCTTAGTGTCCACTTTAGCAGCTTATCTCAATGCGCTGACCCAGGAGGGTGTTCATGGTACACTCTTTTAGTTATTTTTGTCTGACGAAAGATATTGAGTACTAATTTGGTGATAAACCATTTAATGAATCACATTTTAACCATCTATGAGTACCCACTTTACCTGCTGCTGCTACACCTGCATGAATCACATTTTATAAATTTGGTGATAAACCATTTATTGATATGCCTCTTTTATATATTTTTTCCTTTGGTTTGATATAAAAGTCAATATGAAATGAATTAACATGAAAGTCGACTGTTATTGGTAGTTTTACCTTGCACATGCCAGAACTAATTTGTTCGTATGGCAGTGGTCACCGTGAATGATTATCTTGCTCAAAGGGATGCTGAATGGATGGGCCGTGTGCATCGCTTTCTTGGTCTCTCGGTTGGACTCATACAAGTAATTCTCTATATATTGTCATCTGAAATCTCTTGCACTGATTAATATACGATCCGCTATTGCTGTTTTATCCCATTTTGCTTTTATGCTGCAGAGAGGGATGACATCCAAGCAGAGAAGATCCAACTATAGTTGTGACATTACGTATACCAATAATTCGGTACGTTTCAGCGTTTGTATTTGGTGTAGCACAAAGATATCATATTGCTATTTGGTGTATTTTCTCTTTATTAGTCACTTAGGCTATTCAAAACCTCAATCTTTCCCTCCCTTGCTTCATTGCGCCAGGAACTTGGTTTTGATTATTTACGAGATAATCTGGCTTCAAGCAGCGATCAGCTTGTCATGAGATGGTAAGTTGTTATATGCTGTCATTCATAGTTAGGTTTGTAATTTTGTAGTGATCATTCACATACTCTATCATGTATGTAACAGGCCGAAGCCCTTCCATTTTGCAGTAGTGGATGAAGTTGATTCTGTCCTAATTGATGAAGGGCGGAATCCTTTGTTGATAAGTGGTGAGGTAATAGTATAGACAAACAATCTTGGACAAATGAATATTACAGATAAAATGCAGACTACTTCTGTGAGAGTATCCTTCCAAACTGGAGGAGGTATACAAGCACAAGGGAAAAATGAATAAGATATCTCAAATCAATTTTTTCACTTATAGTATGTTCTCAAAACTTATTCTGGTAACTTACATATTCCAGGCAAGTAAAGATGCTGCACGATATCCAGTTGCTGCAAAAGTAGCTGAGCTGCTTATACGAGGACCAGTATGGCCCAATTGCTTTTGATGTATTTTTCTCTGACTGTCGATTTCCGTTGAGCTTACACAGTTTAAATGACAGCATTACAATGTAGAACTTAAGGACAATTCAGTTGAACTTACTGAGGAAGGTATAATACTAGCAGAGATGGCTTTGGAAACAGATGACCTCTGGGATGAAAATGATCCTTGGGCGAGGTAAATGATTGCCATATTGTTTTAAATGATAGCTTGTTATTTTCTTATTATTCATTTTTTTGTTATCATTATATCTCTTGTTTCGATAAGCTGAGTAGTTTGTTCTCTTTTGTTTCCCGGTTTTTGTTTTTTTTTGTTTCCCCCCACCCCCCTCCCCCTCTTATTGTTCCTTTCTCTGATAAGGCACAACACGTGCCACTTCTTTCTCATATGTATCATTATTATGTTGCAGGTTTGTTTTGAATGCATTAAAAGCAAAAGAATTTTACAGGCGTGATGTCCAATACATTGTACGCAATGGAAAAGCTCTTATAGTTAATGAGGTATGATGAAATTTTCAATCAACCATCTGCCTTCTGATCCTCAAATTAAAAGCAGCCATGATGCTGCAACCATGTACTTCTATGAGATTTTGGGTGGACAATATATGTTATTCAGCAAAGTACATTGGGAATTTTCAGTTGAGTCGAATATGCATGTGCAATTGTGCATGAATATGGAGTATCTGTTAGTATTAATTTAGTATATTCTAGTACTATGTGGCTGAGAGTGGCTCTCCTATTCAACAATCTGTTTCTCTGGGAATTGGACTTTATGTGGAATTTGGTTTTAGTTAGAAAAGCATCACATGCAAATCCAAATTTTGTTAATGTGCTTATCAACTGGTTGAAAGATGTTTTTCTAATATATCGAGACATTAATTTTGTGATGTGCAGTCTTTGAGATAATAATTTTTAGTTTGCATTTATGAAGTGGTCTATGTTTGACCTTTCGATTTTCAGTTGACTGGACGAGTGGAAGAAAAACGGCGATGGTCTGAGGGCATCCATCAGGCAGTGGAAGCTAAAGAAGGGCTGAAGATTCAGGTTTCTTGATTATAACTTCTTAATACTTGCTTGTCAGGATTTTACGACACTTCCAACTTCTATTTTCATAACATTTGAAGTTTTTTAGGCTGATTCTGTGGTAGTGGCCCAAATCACATATCAATCACTATTCAAGCTCTATCCAAAGCTCTCTGGGATGACTGGGACAGCAAAGACTGAGGTCACATCTGCATGTTCATAACTGTAATTTAACATCTAATATTGATTGTCAGCTGCTTGATGTCAATGCTTTTGTGTTCTCTATTGTAGGAAAAAGAGTTCTTAAAAATGTTTCAGACGCCCGTTATTGAAGTACCAACGAATATGCCAAATATTCGCATTGATTTACCTATTCAAGCATTTGCAGTAAGATAAAATATGTTATGCTGCACGCCTTTTCCTGATTATTTGAGAGTGTTAACTAATTTACAACTTCGTTTTGTTAATGTTCTCTGTGAGTAGACTGCTGAAGGGAAATGGCAGTATGTACGTGCAGAAATTGAATTTATGTTTAGTCTTGGCCGGCCTGTTTTGGTTGGGACCACGAGGTATGTCCATCTTGTGTTGATCTAATGATATTTCATCATAAATGATGATCTTATAGTAGTTTTTTGGTTGTACAGTGTTGAAAATTCTGAATATCTATCGGAATTGCTGACAGAAAGGAAAATTCCTCACAATGTCCTGAATGCACGGCCCAAGGTTATGATTTGATGACCTTAAGATCTCTGGATTGCCTTTTAATTTCTGAATGTGATTTTCATGATTTAACAATCTATATTTGTGCAGTATGCTGGTAGAGAAGCTGAAACTGTTGCCCAGGCAGGAAGAAAACATGCCATTACAATATCAACAAACATGGCTGGAAGGGGAACTGATATTATCCTGGGAGGAAACCCAAAGGTGTCTACCTACCACATTTGTTTATGCTCAATTATGCACTTTAAGGGTGTTTGTTTCATTGTTGATGTAGTCTGTAGTAAACAGTATATTTTACTTGTACCTCAACGTCGGGTTCGCTGTATGCTTGTAATTTGTAACTATATATGAAAATTCACCCTCGGTATTGGGCTTCTGTTAGATGCTTGCTAAAGAAGCAATGGAAGACGCTTTGCTTTCATCCCTCGCCGAGAAGATCGTCGACGAAGAAATCGACAAGGGTCCGACTTCAGCAAAGGTATTGACTGATAGTAACATAGTAGACAGATCTTGAACTTCTGACATGGCCCCTTCAAATGGGCACAGGAAGACAGATCTTGAACTTTCTTACATGGCCCCTTCAAATGGGTTTCCACTGTGCAGGCCTTATCTAAATTACAGGTTGGACCGTCATCTCTAGGTTGGCTAGCTAAGGCTGCTCTTATGGGTTAGTGTTACCTTACAAATTTATCATATAAATTTTATCTCTGATTCTATGCCATCTAACCTGTTGTTTGTGGGGTTTGCAGCTAAATATGTATGTAAAAGTGAGGGTAAAAAATTCAAGTATGAGGAAGCAAGAACTATAATTTCGGAATCTATTGAAATGAGCCAGTCAAGGGAATTGATGGAGTTACAGAGGCTGGTGGACGAGGAGGCCGAGATGTACCCACTAGGTCCATGTATCGCTATTGCTTATCTATCAGTTCTTAAGGATTGCGAAGTTCACTGTTTCAAAGAAGGGGTAGAGGTGAAACAGCTGGGAGGACTTCATGTCATTGGAACTTCTTTACACGAGTCCAGGAGGATTGACAATCAGGTATCATCTCAATGTTGACTTTACTTTAATTACTATTAAAGAATATTACTACCGTTTCTCCATTCACAACTTAATTGATATCCTTATTCCTTAGTATGTACCTAATTAGGAATTTAATATACTTTTTAGCTCCGTGGCAGAGCAGGCAGGCAAGGGGATCCTGGATCAACACGGTTTATGGTGAGGTAAAATACATCTCTCCTATGATGACTTCTTGATTATATTTGTCACAAAGATGCCATGTGAACTAGTGATGTGCGAAACTGAATGCACAAGTGAGAGGAGTATAGTGATGGATTTTAAAATAATTATCTTGTTCCTCTTTTCGAGATTTGCTCAATTTGTTGATACTTCTACTGCCTGCTATATTTTGATTCATATTGGCATTTAGTGCTGACCTTTTTTAGGGTGTTTCTTTTTCTTCTTTTTATCTAACTTGACATGTCCTGCTTTGCAGCTTGCAGGATGAGATGTTTCAGAAGTTTAATTTTGATACTGCATGGGCAATACAACTTATATCCCGAATTACAAATGATGAAATTATCCCAATCGAGGGCCATGGAATTGTAAAGCAGGTAAATAATCTGCAAACCCAATACATTATTGCTATCTAGATTCTGGATTTTATCTAGCTAAGCTTCTTCCTTTTGGATTCAGCTCTTGTCCCTTCAAATTAATGCAGAAAAATTCTTCTTCGGCATAAGAAAGAGTCTAGTGGAGTTTGATGAAGTCTTGGAGGTATTATCTTACCCAATATGGCATTTATAATACTAACTTCCCTTTGATGGTGCTTAATATATTTCTTTATCTAGATCGGGTTACAAACGTGTAGTCTTATTTGGATTTGTGACCTTATTTTTCGGTGCAGGTGCAAAGAAAACATGTTTACAGTCTTCGTCAATTGATATTAAATGGCGATTCTGAGAGTTGCTCACAGCATATTTTCCAGTAAGTGCCGTTTAATTCTGGTTACATGATGTCTTAAAACCACAAATGTACCAAAGATGTAGTCATTGAAAGGATGCTGTAAAGGAGCCTCCATGAATATTCAGATGACAATAGCCAGTTGCCTAATGCATCTTGTTAGTTTATTTAATTCGTAATTTTTCTGGATTTTAGGTACATGCAAGCCGTGGTTGATGAAATTATTTTCAAGAATGTTGACCCGACAAAGGTAGTTGAGTAACTTGCAGTTTGCTTTTATATCTTTATGATATTGCACACTTGTGAATCCTTCTCAGGCAACATTTTTGAATATTTTAGCATCCAAGGAGCTGGAATTTGGGGAAACTTTTGGAAGAATTCAACCTTATTTGTGGACAAGTTCTGGGAGGTGTGTGCTTATTTCTTATTTGGTGTGTGCTTATTTCTTATTTACCTTTTCATATTTTCGTTCATGAAAAGTAGTAAAACAAACTGGTTATCTGCAGACTCGTTTACAGGTGTTACTGAGGAAAACATGTTGCAATCCCTTGTGCAACTCCATGACGTAAGTTCCGTTGACATAGAAAGCTTTCACATCCCAACTTTGCCTAGGCCTCCTGATTCCTTTAGAGGCATTCGCATGAAGAACTTGTCTTTGAAACGGTGGTTAACCATATGTTCCGATGATTCAGTAAAGTGCGTAATTTCAAGTTTACTCCTGTTGGCCATTTCTTTAAGTTCATGCTGTTACATAAAAAGTGTTTTGTTGGATATCTTCTATCAGAGATGGAAAATTCAGAGCCACTGTTAATCTACTTTGCAAGTACCTCGGGGATTTTTTGATTGCTTCTTATCTTGATGTTATTCAAGAATCAGGCTATGATTCTACATATATCAGGGGAGTTGAGGTAATTATATATTTATTTGGTCCGTCATGCGTTATCTTCATCAGTTGATATATTCATTCAGTTTATCCATCTTTTGCCCTGTTCTTATATCACAAATGCAGAGAGCAGTTCTTGTTAAAACTCTGGATTGCTTTTGGAGAGACCATCTTGTGAATATGAACAGACTTAATTCTGCAGTATGTCCCCGTTCGCTCAACTATTGATAATGACTAGACAAGTTTTTCCTGTTCCTTACTGGCTTTTGTCCTGTTATAGGTAAATGTAAGAAGTTTTGGGCATAGGAATCCACTCGAGGAATATAAAATTGATGGCTGTCGGTTTTTCATTTCGATGCTTAGTGCAACAAGGAGGGTGACTGTGGAGTCTTTGTTACGCTATTGGTCATCTCCGATGGAGTCCCAAGAACTATTTGCATAACATCAATTTTCTGGATAACGGTATATGCTTTTATTGCCTTTTGTATTATCTTCTTCTCCATGTACATATAGTTCTCTTAATTTCTGTATCTTGTTCTCTCCAGCATATACGCGTTAGCAGTGTCTAAAAGTACGAATATTTCTCCTCTTCTGTATCTTGTTCTCTGATTCATTCCGATTAAGCTTCCTTCCGAATTTCCTTAATGACACTCTTAAATAACACTAGTATTTCTTCAAAAATTCTAGTACTTAGGCAATACTCTATATTAAAAATTATTTTAGAGGAAGCCAGCATATAGATCTGGCAGTACTGAAACTTCTTTAGTTAACTGCAGGACAAATTCTTGTAGTTGACTGGTTGCTGCTTGCTTGTGAATAGTCTCGTGTTAAAACTTTCTGGAAATCAGGATCAATAAGGTGAGGCACTGCTTGTAATCCATGCAGGAATAGCTTAAACGTAGATTTCTGGTTTAAGTGATATGGCTTGCATGTTTTGTTTGCTTCGCAGGATGTAGATCAATTGAAGAAACAGCACTGATACACAGCATGCAAATTGACCAACCAGTCTCTGGTGCACATACAACTGAATGGTATACATACAGATTTAGCTCCTCGAAACAGCTTCGTTACCATCAGTTATGATCCAGTGTTTGTGCAGCAACTGGATGTATATGTTCTTGCTAAATGTAACACCGAGGCTTAAGAATCAGCGTTACACTCTTGAGAATGGAAGCCAAGCAATGAGATGGTGCAACTGGAAATTGATAGTGATCTGTCTGATTCATCATAAAACCGCGTAGCAAAATATCTAGTTAAAATATGAACCTGTCAAATATAATTATGATTCACTGTCAATATCCAGTGCAGAAACTGACCACTCCCCTGCCCTTCATTCATTCACAGTGTTTGGTACTTTTGGTACTTCTGGTAACATGTCAATATATGTGTAAATTCAATATTGTTTATTATTTATTGAGTGTGGAGTAATTTTTTATATGAGATTGTTAAATAAACAAATGTATGAAATGTTGCAATACAGATGTTGTCTAGTTTGTCTAGAAATTTAGAGAGTGAATCTATTTTGCAACCAGATGAATTTTACTTGATCCGATAACAAAACATCCCTAAAATTAGACAAAAGTAATTTATCGAACGAATCGATTGCCGATTTCAAACAGGTTCCACTAGCATAACATGAATATTTGGAACTTAGGTGCTAATTAGACAAAAGTAATTTATCGAACGAATCGATTGCCGATTTCAAACAGGTTCCACTAGCATAACATGAATAGTTGGAACTTAGTTGTTGATCGGTATATAATTTGAATGGGTATTTCGTGAATTTTGGTAAAATTGTGTTTGGAATGGAATTGAAATGGGGTATTTGAAATGTATTTTAGGCCAAATCACTATTTATCAAGCCAAATGGACCGATTATAATTATATGGCAATCAGCCCCTTATTAATTGATGTAGTAATTTAATTCAATTTAAATTTACTGAATTAAATTTAAATATATAAAATATAATTAAATCGAAAGATTCAATTCTGTTTGAAATCTACCCATATATTTGTGGTAAAAGTAATTCCCTTTGAAATCTCTGACGACCAAGATTATAGTTGTGTGATCACAACGTAATTAATAACATTCCATTTTCCATGGTAAAATATATCTTTTCCAAATAGAAATGTCCTGATCTTCTACTTGGTCACTAAGCAACTAGCAGTCCCCTATCCATGTATATATAAAGCCTGCCAACACCTTCCATTCTCTCATCATCAATCACAAATGCAGCAAAACAACCCTGCTAATAATCCTCCAGCCTCTTACTTATCAGCCTTAGTAACCAACCTCCATCTGTTCCCACCCGACCCGTTCCCAGATCCATCGAAGCTCAATAGAGTTCTTCCACCCCCTCCAGGCCTCATCAAGAAAAAAGTAATCAAACCCCCTCCACCCCCCATCAAGGACAAAACTCCCACCCGAAAGACGCACCAGAGGAATAAATATCGAACCAGGGTGAATAAGCATCTAACCAGTGCCACTCTACCATCCGAAGCACGTGTCAGGGCAGGCATATTGTCTCGATTCAGGAGCAGGCCTGCCAGCAGCGGTGCATTTGGCTTCACGGAGAACGGTTCAGCAACTTTTCTGTCCTCTGGAAACCCCTGCTTGGATTTCTTCTTCCATGTTGTTCCTGATACGCCTGCTGACAGATTAATTGAATGTTTGCGGCTTGCATGGGATCATGATGCGTTGCGAACGTTGAAGCTTGTGTGTAACTTGAGGGGTGTGAGGGGTACTGGCAAGTCTGATAAGGAAGGCTACTGTACTGCTGTTATTTGGATGCATAATCATCACCCGAAAACTCTGGCGGTTAATTTGCGTTCCATGGCTGATTTCGGATACTTCAAGGACTTGCCTGAGATTCTTTATCGGCTTCTTGAAGGGAATGATGTGCATCAGGTGGCTAAGGAGAAGAGAGAGGAGGCGCAATTAGAGAAGATGCAGAAGTATTGTAATAAGAGGAAGAGGCAGGATGCCAAATCCAACGGGTTGAGTAAGAGGAATCATAATGAGATAAAGAGGGAGGAGGAGAAGAGTAGTGATGGTGAACAGCCCAAGCGGTTGAGTCGTCGGGAGGAGAAGAAGATGGAGAGAGCTAAGAAGGTACTCAAGAGGTTTGATTGCGATTCTGATTTTAAGTTCCTGCACGATCGTGTTTCTGATGTGTTTGCGGAGTGTTTGAGATCAGATGTGAAGAAGCTGAAAGCAGGGGAGTTGTTTGAGATTAGTCTAGCTGCAAAATGGTGTCCTTCTATTGATTCGTCATATGATACATTTACACTGTTATGTGAGACGATTGGGAAGAAGGTGTTTCCGAGGGAGGAGTATGAAGAGTATTTGGGAGTTGAGGAGGCACATTATGCGTATCGTGTGAGGGATCGGTTGAGGAAGGAGGTGCTTGTGCCTCTGCATAAGGCGCTTGAGTTGCCAGAGGTTTATATTGGAGCTAATGATTGGGGGTCAATTCAGTATAATAGGGTGGCTTCTGTGGCTATGAATCTTTACAAGGCGACTTTATGAAACATGATATGGATAGGTTTGTGGAGTATCTTGAGAAGGTGAAGACTGGGAAAGCGAAGATTGCTGCTGGTGCGTTGCTACCGCATCAGATCATAAAAGGATTGTTTGATGAAGATGGTGGTGAAGTGGCTGAGCTTCAGTGGAAACGAATGGTGGATGATATGGCAAAGGAGGGGAAGCTGAGTAACTGTCTTGCGATTTGTGATGTTTCAGGTAGTATGAGTGGGGTACCAATGGATGTCAGTGTGGCACTTGGTGTTTTAGTTTCGGAATTGAGCAATGAGCCGTGGAAAGGGAAGCTTATTACATTCAGTGAGATGCCTCAGCTTCAATTAGTTAAAGGGTATACTCTGAAAAAGAAAACGAAATTCGCTAGGCGCATGGACTGGGGAATGAACACTGATTTTCAGAAAGTGTTTGATTTGATACTACAAGTAGCTGTGAATGGAGGGCTGAGGGCTGATCAGATGATCAAGAAATTATTTGT
>JAYMSP010006294.1:0-11926 GCA_036897095.1 Plantago elongata | reverse complement strand
AAGCATTCTTACTACAATTCTCCAAGCTATCTGTTGCGACTAACAAGCTCGAGAATTCACTAGTAGTTCTAAGTGTCTTCATCCTTCAACAAGTAGTGTAATTTGTGAAAGAGTTGAATTGTTGGATAACTATCTGAGAGTCATTCTCTTGAACAAATCTCACAATCTTGGGTCAGTAAAGGAGAACCTACCATATACTGAACAAGTATATTAAGTAGTGTCACTCCTTCAAGATTTCTGGACATAGCTGAAAAGTTATAAAGAGAAGCTTACCTAACAATCAACACATAATCAACACCATCAAGGCGTGGAGTACAAGAAGTAGTTGATTTAGGAAATCAAGGAATAACTCCAAGGTTGTCTTGAGTACAGGAAGTACTTGGCTCTAGGAGCTGGGGAACAACTAAGGGGGAACACTTGGTTGGGAACCATTTGTTATAGGAATCTTAGAATAGGATTAATTGTAAGGAGAACCCAATTATCTGTTCTAGTTTATTCTACGTCTCTGAATACCGAGTGGATTAGTTGGAGGATTACGCCACCTCCACATACCACTATACTTGCTGTGTTATTTACTTTCTGTATTTACATTTCATCAACACACACACACACACACACACACACATTTACTCTTGCTAAGCACAAACTCATTTATCTATCGCATAAAGACTTCCGCTCTCTGATTATAAGTATCAGATACCTACAAGTATATTACAAATCGTGTTTATTGATAGAAGTTTGAAAAGACTATTCGCCCCCCACCCCCCTTTAGTCTTTTCCTTTATTGTTATCTGGACCAAGATTTTGAGTCTTCTGAATCCTCATATTTGGAATCCGACTCAATATCCAGAGCATCAAGTTGAATTTGGATCTTGTTTCTCTCTTCAGTGAGCAATGCCCTCTGATTTCTTTTGAATGTTCTTCTCTCCTTTTTGTCACCCGTCTTAAGCTTCTTAAAAGCAGGACAATCACGTTTGAAGTGACCAGGTTTCTGATCATAGAAGCAGATATCATTCCCAACTTTAGTACTAACACCTTTTTGAGCAGGGTTGTTCAGAGAGTTGTTCATTTGGATGTTCTTGTACTGATGGTAATTTGGGCCGAGATGCTTTTTCAGCTTCTTTTTTGCTTTTCTCCTTTCAATCTCTTGACTCACATATTTCTTCATGTGACACAAATCAAGAACATTTTCTTCAGACACTTCTCTGGTATCCTTTTTTCCAGAAGTACCTTGTGTGACTAAAGCAACAGTCTGCAACTTTTCAGCTGCAGCCAATCCACGTTGGGTTGTCTCATAGTTCACAGTGGCTAAATGTGAAAACAGTTCCACTGGAGTTATTTGGAAAATTCCCTGATTGAAGTAGAAATACTGGGTATGCTCATAATTCTGGTTCAAACTTCTGACGATGGTTTTCACCTTCTCAGAATTTGAAATTCTGTCACTTTCTCCAAGTGCAGTCATATCACTCATGAGAGTAGTAAACCGAAAATCAAGTTCTTCCAGAGTTTCAGTGGGACCCTGTTTGATTTTTTTGAATTTCAACTTCAGAACCTCGAACTTGTTTTCCTTGGTTTTCTCAGTTCCGACACAGATATCTTCAATCAATTGCCAAGCAACTTTCACCATCTTTCACACTACAATTTGCATCTGTGTTTCTCCGACCGTCAGACACTCCAATGACTTATTTGAGTTGTCTGATCTTGGTTGGTCCTTCCTTGATGACATAGATCATCTCATCACTAATTGCTTCAAGATGCATCATCAAGTTTTTCTTCCATTTCTCGTAATTCTCGGGCTTCAGAACCAGAGCATCACTCAGAGACATACTTGCACACTTAACACACCAATTAAAACATCCTCGGAAAGCGACAAAAACCTTTACCTATTTGGGGCATCGAGGTTTAGTGCAGAAGGCTTGGAAACCTCTTGCTCTGAAAACACCTGTTGGTCCAGATAACTGCAAAGGAAAAGACTAGAGGGGGGGTGGGGGTTAATAGTATTTTCAAACTTTTGTCGATAAACACGATTTATCAGAACTGGTGGGTTTCTGATACTTAGATTCAGAGAGCGAAAGATTTTAAGCGATGGATAAATGCGATTGTTCTTTGCAGTATTAATGTGTGTGTGTGTGTGTGTGTGTGTGTAATGCTGGAATGTAAATCCAAAATAGCAAATAACACAACAATTATAGTGGTATCTAAAGGTGGCGTAATCCTCCAACTAATCTAATCGGCCTTTCTGAGACTTGGAATTCACTAGAACACATAATTGAGTTCACCTTACAATAAATCCTATTCTAAGATCCCTACAAATAAATGGTTCCCAACCAAATGTTCCCCATGAGTTTTTCCCTAGCTCCTCGAGCCATGTACTTCATCTACTCAAGATAACCTTGGAGCTTTTCCTTGATTTCCCAAATCAAGTACTTCTTGTACTCCACGCCTTGGTGGTGTTGGTTTTAAGTTGATTGTCAGGTAAGCTTCTCTTATAACTTTGCAGCTATGTTTACAGAGAGCTTGAAGAGATGACACTACTTGATATACTTATTCAGTATATGGTAGGTTCTCCTTACTGGCCCAAGTAATTTGTATCCGTTCTGGAGAATGAGCTTCAGAAAGAGTATCCGAAAATTCAACTCTTTCACGAATAACAATCTCTTGTTATAGGTTCAGGACACTTAGAACTACTAGTGATTCTTCGAGCTTGTTAGTCACAACAGAAAGCTTGGAGATTGGTAATATGAATGCTTTAGAGAAGACTTGCTTGATAGTAGATATGAGCGTAGTTCGTGTGTGTATTTCTCAGCAACTAAGTGGTGATATTTATAGATAAATTTGAGAGTTGTTTGAATAGTATCCGTTAGACCTTCTAAACATTCAATCCATTGATATCTTGAAATGAGTACTCAGAAGTCCCTTTATCATTTTTCAGAGAGGACTATGTATCGATCGGCAATTCAGCCAGTGTAATTAATGCACTGTACTAAATTTTTGTCATGTAGTCTAAACGGACACATGAGCCTTTATGAAAGCTAGCATGCTCCTGATGTTATATGTTTAGAGACTTGTACTTGTTATGTGCAATATATGCACTATACAATATGCTTTCTGAGGAGACTAAACCTTATGTCTTCATATATTTCTGCAATCTTCAGTCTTCAGATCTTCGATTAAAATCCATTGCTAGGATCCTTCTTCATGGCCTTCTCAGAAATATAAAATTACATTCAGAGACCTAATAATCCAATTACAAGTATAACTAGACTACATACTAAGTGATTTCCACTTTTACAATATTCAAGTGAACTATGAGTACTAGTCACCTTTCGTTACTAAAGATAAGTAATATGGTGATTGATCAAAAATACTAACAAATATTCCTAACACATAATGACTTTTATGTTTACCATATGGATGTTAAAAGTGCATTTCCGAATGGTGAACTTGCTGAGGAAGTCTATGTTGATCAACCTCCAGGCTTTGAAGTTTCCTCAGAAAGTAGGATGGTGTATAAGTTACAGAAAGCTATGTATTGACTGACACAGGCTGCAAGAGAATGGTATGACACTTTAGCCTAATACCTTCTAGGAAGTTTTTTTAAGAAAGGTGAAGTTGAAAAAACTTTATTTACCTTAAACCATGATGGGAAACTACTTTTATTTCAAGTATATGTTGATGGCATCATATTTGGATCTAAAGACAAGCAACTTTGTGATGACTTTGCGAATCTCATGAAAAGCAAATTTGAGATGAGCATGATGGGAGAATTGAATTACTTCCTAGGATTGCAAGTCAAGCAACTCAATGATGGAATATTCATTAGTCAAACAAAGTTTGCCAAGAATATGCTCAGCAAGTTTAATCTGAAACCTTCTGAAAAGAATGCTAAGATACCTATGAGCAAGGAACCAAAATGACTTGTACTGAATCTGATAAGAGTTTTGAAGAGCATAAGTATAGGAAATTGATAGGTTCATTTCTCCATCTTACTGTAAGCAGACTTGATATTCAATATGCAGTTTGTGTATGTGCTAGATTTCAGACAAATCCTATGCAATAACACTACAACATAGCTATGAAAATATTAAGGTATGTTAAAGGTACTATAGAAGTTTTACTGTGGTATCCTAAAGAATGTGAATTGAGTTTGGTTGGCTACTCAGATGCTGACTATGTTGGATCAATGCTTGATAGAAAAAGTACTTCAGGGACTTGTCAGTTTCTGGGCACTAGACTTATCTCATGGTTTAGCAAGAAGCAAAATTCAATTGATACTTCTACCACAGAGGCTGAATATATTGTTGATGGTTGTTGTGCTACTCAAATATTATGGATACAACAACTACTCAGAGTCTATGGACTTAATGAAGAGAAAACTCCCATTTTCTATGACAACACAAGTGCTATTGCAATTACTCAGAATCTAAAGTTCCATGCTAGAACTAAGCACATCGATGTTCGATACCACTTCATCAGAGACCATATTGAGAAAGGCAATACTAAGATTCTAAAGGTTGGTACAGAAGATCAACTTGCAGATATCTTCACTAAGCCACTACAGGAAGTAGATTTTTAACCTTAAGACATAGTCTTGGGTTAATAGAGTTGCCATAGAACTGAAAAGTTCTATTTCTCTATGGTCTTGAGTGAGAAAAGAAGAAAAGGAAACAAGTATCTGAAACGGGTATTCAGATAACTTATTTTCAATATAAGTTATGCAATGTGTTTCTGAGGATAGACACTCAGAAAGGTTTGTTGTTTCTGGAACGAGTATCCAAAAAGGCTAAAAGGTATACATCTTGTTAGTTTTGAGAAGTGGACTCAGATCTCTATATAGTCACATAGTGTGTGGGAACATAAATTCTACATTAGTACAATTTCTGAGAGTCAAACATGTATAGGGTTCTGTGTTGTTACCATTTTTATGATAACAAACATAAGACAAGACTCAATTCTCAGATTGATAAAGTCCAAAGACTGTATTTTCTCAGAGTGACATTTGTATATAATTTGTCAAAATTCATTAAGTGGACACGGGAACATTTGTTGATTGATATCATTGCAAAGATATTCAACTATAGCCCTTGATGAATAAACGTTTCATCTCAACGGTTGAGATTGATTCTCGGCAAGTAATGCATGTTGGAAAAACAGTCGTCGTCCACTAAGCATTAAATGCAAAGTAGAAACGTATAACATGCCGATGCAGAGTACACAGTTACACATACGGAACTTCTATACGTTTGTTGTATCTATGTATTATATACATGCTATATATATAAAGGATTTTGGTAAGAGACAAACACTTTTACCAAAACCGAAATTTCATCTTGCATCAAAACAGCACAAACCTTCAAGTTTTCTGAGAATTCTTCTGTAAATATATTGTTTCTTGCCTAGTCTTCTGAAAATATAGACTAATCTTCTCGATCAAATACTAATCTTAAACACTCACTCACCACTATATAAGAGATGGCTCCTAAGAAGACTACTTCCAAGAACACCGTTGCGACTATCTCCTCTACTGAAAAGCAAAGTGAGAGAAACTTGCAAGTGTTGAACAAACGCTTGTTGGGTAAATTCAACCCAGAGGACTGGACTTCCAGCCTCAAAATGAAATGGGGAGCACATATGGATGCTTAGTACTTGACTACTGCAATATCATCTTCTCCATATAGGACTTATATTCTGAAGATGATTGAAAAAGCCAGAATTGAGAAATTCCTCTCTGCTGCTCCAAGCGGCTTGTCACCTGTAGATGTTTTTGAGTTCTACAATAGCTCCTAAATCTACACTAAGCTCAGTAATGGCGTTGAAGAAACCTACATTAAAATAAAAGTCCAAGGTACTGAGATAGTACTGGACTATGACAAGTTCTGCAAGATATTTCGATTGAAAAATCGTGGTCAAGTTTCTAAGATCAATACCAAAGACAAGGTTTTGAATGATGCTATCAAAATCGTATTTGAAGAGGCCGCAAATGATAAAATCAAAGATTGTCCCTCAATGTTCATTCTGGGAGACATAAGGACCAAGCATCTATATGAGCACTTTAATGTCTTAGCCAGTATAGTTCACCGTTGCTTCAATGGCAACGAAAGGAGGCATTGATCAGATAAGCCTCGTGTGTTGGATGATGATGTCCATTCTCCATGAACGAGTGAATGAGAAGGAATACCTCTTCAATTGGGGTAAGTATGCATTCACCAAGTTCATTAATCAGGTCAAGGAATTTGAGCCCAAGATAGCTAAAGGTCGTGCTGACACCAAGGCAAACATGCACTATGGCCTGAAGATATGCTATATATTGGAGAAATGCGGGGTAGTGCTCAGAGAGCACATGGATATTTATGTGACCAATAGCATGTACAAACATGCATAAGAGGAGTCTCTGAAAAGAATTGGTGTCACAAGGAGATGAAGCTTCTGAGGGAGAAGTTGTTGAGGTCCACGTCGCAAAGAAACCAAGGACCAAGAATTAGAGACCTACAAGGAAACAGCTTGCAAGAGTTGTTATTCCATTAACCCAACCATCAGAAAGGGTGGAAGAGGTTCAAGCCCCTCAACCAAGTCATGTCCAGAGAGACCCCATCTCTGAAAGAAGAACAGGCAGCTTAGACAAAGTGTCAGAGCTCTCTGTGCAAGACCATCATGCAATTAATGAGTCTGTCCCAAGTTATGACATTGATGACTCTGATGACAATGTTTCTCTTCTGGAAATACTTAAGAGATCACGGATGGAGACTCATGGTGGAGCTTCAAGCTCAACTCATCTTATCAAACGAGCTAAGGTTGCTGAATAGTCACCAGTAGAAGGAGTTATCACTCACCAACTAGAAGTTGAAGATTTGGTGGAAAGTGATCGGATGTTGGAGGATACTGGCATTGCCTCCACATTTCAAATGCCAGCAGACACACTTGCTGAAGAAATTCTTGCATCCGATTAGGTTCCTCAAATTGAGACAGGGACTCAGGTTAAACACAATGAGGAAAGGTTCAAAGTACCGAAAACTTCATTCCATGAAATGGAAGCCAAATTGCTAGAAGATAACCAGGTAACAGAGTTCTCTATATCTAACTTGTGAAGCATTCGAATAATGTTAACTTGTTACTCATAAACATTTTTTGTTATAGGCTTTCATGGAGACACAATTTCAGGGGGGGGGGGGATTCATTGCCTAACCCTCTGAATGAAGTAGAGGTTCCTTCAACCTCTGCACATACAGAATCTGAGCCTGTGAAGCAGGCTCCAACTGAGAAAGATAATGAAGTGGTAGAAATGCCACAAGAACAAGTGATTCCAGAGGTTGCAAACCCGTATGAAAAGGTTGTTTCTGAGCCTTATGTTGAGAAGGAATGTAAAATAAGAATCAACACTTTATGTGAATAACTTGTTAACTTCATTACTTAATCAAATGCTTTGATTTCTTCTTTTAGGCTCTATCTAAAGAAAATGTAGGTGGGGATATAGTTGCGACCTCCCCATCACCAATGGAAATGGACAATGCCGAAATGGCAAAGTCACCAAAAAGGATTCTAGATACCTCCCACGTTTCTGAGAGAAATGATTCTGAGCTTCCTAACTTGGAAGTAAGTGAACTACTCAGATATTCATATCTCTTCAAATCTCTTTCTGACAAACATTTCTAGCATTGCATCTTTGATTTTAATGCTCAGGTTCAAGCAGAAACAAAGGTTGTTGAGGAAACATCTTCTCCTCACAACTCGGTATCTAAAGCACAAATTGCTCAAGAAGTTCAAGCAAACGAGCCTTGTGTCTCTACACAAGTATGCTCAGAAAGATTGTTACTTCACATTTCTCAGATATCTACAGGTAATTTGAGCAAAACTAATATGTACTCTTTCTTTTAGGCTCCAGTTGAAATGCCAGTAATTGATGTGGAGTCACCACTCAATGAGTTATGCCGGACAGTCACTCTTAAGAAGCATCTCAAGTGCTTCAGGATTTGGCAAAAGCTCAAAAAGGCTGATCTTTCGGAAATTGCCAGAGTGATCGATCATAAAGAGCGAAGAGCACGAGCATTTGATTTGGAAAACTACATACAGGCATTTTTTCCTACAGAGAATTACTCCCACTATTCTCTGATGCATGAAGACTTCTTGACAGAAGTGGCACGGAAACTAGTACCAGCTTTACGAGTTGGTGATGAACAAATCAAGAAGGAGATTGTCTTTGACCCTGCGTTGCTTAAGTCATTAAATGTATTTCCTTAGAGCAAGAAGAAGTTAATGGCAACATGGTCACTTTGCAAGATGTGATCAACTTGGTATCTAAAGATGACGAAGAGATCGATGAGAACGACTTCTAGGATCCTCCTTCAGAATATCACAAGGATGGTGATGATAAGAAATATGACAATGATGATGATAGTCCAACACCAGGGACTGGTGGCATAGCACAATGAAATATTGGCTCTGGAGATTATCAAATTGCTCCATCGAATACTCAGAGAACACCACCATCATCACCAAAGAATCAACCACCTTCTACAACCCAACAAGCCTTACTGGAACAAGCTCAGCAGGCTACCCAACTAGCTGAAGATATTCAAGCTGCTAAACTTCGAGTTGAAAAACTCAAGAAGTTGTTAGAGACAGAAACAAGACTCTCTCTGGAATGGCAATCCCAGATTGAAGAGAAGTAAGGCCAGATACTGATATTCGAGGCAGAAAATGCCAAGGAAAGGGAACTCCTTGATGAGAAACTGAAACTTAAACGAGACATCAAAGTCACGCCTGCAGACTTGGATGCTCTGGTGACTGAAGATGATGATCATGATGCTAAGGCTGCATCTCAGAAAGAAGTTCCTTCGGCTACACAGAAAGGCAAGGGTAAAATGGTTGCCGGTTTGGATGATTATGATGAAGATTCATTGAAAGTGAAGAAGAAGACGAAGCATAAACCACACGGCACCAGAAGTTGAGGCTAAGCACACCATCTGAAGAGGGAATTGTTGGCTCCGCACATATTTTCATGCCCTGCCACTACTATCAGAGACGTTGAGTATATGGGAAGAAGCTCAGTGTATACCAAACTATGCCATGAACTTATAGCACAAGATGTTTCCGTGCTTCAAACAGTCCGAGAAGAAACGAAGCATGTTGCCCGCCTTCTTCTTAGAAGATCCACAACAATAGCACTAGCTCAGAAGGATCTAGGCATGATCCAGGATGAGGACTGAAACAATGCAAATAGGGCACTGGAAGAGGCTTACTTTGCTACTCATAATGTTGAAGCCATCTTCAAACCCTTGGAAGAGCTGAATCAGAAGGAGGCGTTACTCCTAAAGGAAAATAAAGTGCTCAAGGCAAAACTTCAACAACTTGTTCAAGTGCACAATAGTTTGTAGAGAAACTTTGAATCTCTCTTAGATTCATTTGTGAATTTGTCTCAATCATACATGACTATGGGGAAAGAATTAGCAGCGCCCCAAAGAGGCCGTGGCAGAAAGAGAAAAACAATATATGCCCTCCACAAGTCAAGCTACTGCACAGAACAATGCTCCAGAACTCGAGGTTGCTGAAGAAACAAGAGTAACAACAAGATCAAGGCTTAAGTGCATGATAACCAGGGGTTCTAAGGTCCTTGTTATATCCGATGAAGAGAAGCTCTCTGAAAATCAGGAAAAAGAAGAAGGAGAGTTGGTAGAGACTAATTATGATGATGATGAGACTGGAAAATATCTTTCATGATGATGATGAGACTAATCATGATGATCATCCACTCGAGAAGAGAAGACGAGTTGGAAACACCTCTGAACCTTCACTAGCAGTAAGGCCAATAACTGCTAGAACCCCTTCTAGAAACACCAAGTCAATCCCTGGTGGATCCTCCAGCACAACTCCCAGAAATCATGATGGACTTTCTCTGGAGAAAGGATTGAATAGAAAGAGGCGCAAGGATTTGAAGTTTGGTAGAGTTCAAGAGGAAGAACATGAAAGACCAGTTGCTGCCTAGATTGAGTATGTTAAAATTGATGACAACCAATCAGCCTACAGATGCATTCATCTCCATAATGGATATTGGATTCTTGAGCTAAAGAATCTCCTGATAAACAAAATATTTCCAACTCAAATTTATGATCAAATGATGGCATGGAGAACTAATAGGCCAATATTGCTAAATCCTAAGCATACCAAGGCATGGTTTGATTTTGAGGTTCAAAAGTGGACAGAGGTATACAAAAGCCACTTGACTTCACCTGTTCTTATCCAAAGCCTGATGATGTTCAAAAAGTTCAGAAACTGGATGGTAACTATAACAAGAAGAAAAAATTAGGTGTTAAAGCCTATCAATCCTTCTATATGACTGTGGAAGAATACATGGATGACATTGCATATCTGGAGATCATCTATCAGCAACATGGGTTATCTCAGCTTAAGGTTGACCATCTTGAGAGTGGGGAAAATAATACTGGGTCAAGCTCTTTGTTCAGAAAGGAAGACCCTGCCAAGAGTTATAAGGACATTTGTGGATTAGCCAGATAGACATAGCTCTCTGTCATAAAGCTTCTCTATGAGTATGTTGAAGATTGCAGGAAGGTTGATAACCAGATCCAGTGGTCCAGGAAGGTGCTGAAGAACTTGTGGTTTCTGAACCAATGTTATTTTGAAGACTTGAAGACTAATTTTTTAGGATGTCTTACTTGGAGCTTGGATACTCCTGTTGTCCTAATTTACTTAGTAGTTTTTGTAATTCAGTTGATTGTGTGTCATTGTAATACTTTTATAAAAGTTATCTAATGTTCTGTAATAGTTCTTTCTGATGATCATACTCTTAGAAACAATTTATAAGAAGATAACTTGTCAGCAAAGATCACTTCTTGTGATTTGGTTGACGTTTACCGTCTGCACTTAATTAACTTATTGAATATGATTGAAATGATTAAGTGGTGGATTGTTTTCACTTCCATATTTGTAATAGGACTTTAAGATAGTCATGGATGACTGATCAAAAAGGAAGAAATTTGTTAGGAATACATGTTAGTAATTTTGATCAATCACCATATGACTTATCTTTAGTACAGAAACGTCACTAGTACTCTTAGTTCACTTGAACATAGTAAAAGAGGAAATCACTTAGTATGTTAGTCTAGTAAACTTGTAGTAGGATTATTAGGTCTCTGAATGTAATTTTATATTTCGAAGAAGGCATGGAGAAGGATCCTAGGAATGGATTTTAATCAAAGATTTGAAGACTGAAGATTGCACGAATTTGATGAAGACGTAAGGTTAAGTCTCCTCAGATAGACTATGTCTAGAAAGCATATTGTATTGTGCATATATTCCACATAGAAAGTCTCTGAACATATGGCATATTTGAGTTGAGGAGAATGCTAGCTTTCAGAAAGGTTCATGTGTCTGTTGAGGCTCCAAGACAAGAAATAGTATAGTGCATGAATTACACCGGCTGAAAAGTCGATCGATGCATAGTCCTCTCTGAAAAATGAGAAAGGGACTTCTGAGTACTCATTTCGAGATATCAACGGATTGAATTTTGAGAAGGTCTAAAGGATACTATTCAAACTACTCTCAAATTCATCTATAAATATCACCGATTAGAAGCTGAGAAATACACACACGAACTATGCTCATATCTACTATCAAGCAAGTAATCTCTCAATCATTCATACTACCATTCTCTAAGATTTCTGTTGAGACTAACAAGCTCGAAGAATCACTAGTAGTTCTAAGTGTCCTGAACCTATGACAAGATATTGTCATTCGTGAAAGAGTTGAACTTTCGGATACCCTTTCTGAAGCTCATTCTCCAGAACGGATATCAATTACTTGGTTCAGTAAGGAGAACCTACCATATACTAAATAAATATATCAAGTAGTGTCATCTCTTCAAGCTCTTTGTAAACATAGCTGAAAAGTTTTAAGAGAATCTTAACTGACAAAT
>JAYMSP010006293.1:0-11931 GCA_036897095.1 Plantago elongata | reverse complement strand
AAGGAGGAAAAAGATACATCAGTTTTCATGTTTGCCACCTTAAATCCACACACAGAACCTGACAATATGGTATTGAATTGTGCAAAGTGTGAACTCATAATCAACAGACAATAGATTAATTACAGCAATGACATACCAACCAATGATGCTGGAGAACAATTTTATCAATGAATGTAATGTGAAAAAAAGAAGGTAGGAGCCTCGGAGGGCACATAACATGAAAACGCCCTGAGAATGGGTAAGTGGTGACTAGACTCCAAGCTAACACTCCTGGAAACTAAACATAGATTTATTTATTTTGCAATAGACTCAGAGGAGGAAAATTCTAGATCTTTTTTTCTTTTCCTCGTATGTTTAAATTAATTGAAAGAACCATAACCGCTTTGTTCATAAAGGAAAAAAAATCCCTATTGAAAGCTAAAGCAAAACCTGTTAAAAGACCCTGATGGTTGCACACAAGCAACCTACCCTGATGGGCGATTTCCTCCCATAGTCACTAACCTCATAAATCATTCTCTTTTCCCTTTTTCCTAATTCTCCAAAGGCAAACTTTATTACAATCAATGTTGGCTAGGAACACGATCGTAATTGATGCTCTAATACAAAGTTTCATTCTAAAGACAGGAATGTCAGTCAATCACCCATTTTCAAGAGCATAAACAAAGAGCTGGTAACTTAACCAATCCAAAAATCAAACTGGAATTAACAAGTTACGATTTTTAACCAAAATTACTTCATTCCATGCTAACACAATTTCGATGAATGAGGAACAAGGAAGTACTGAGTTTCCTAGACCATTTAAAAACTACGGTTCCATTAAAATTATGGTAAATGGAAATGAAATTCAAAATAGAAATGAAGAAAAGAATTTATAGTCAAATAAATTCGTGATAAAAATACAAACTTGCTACGGTAAGAGCATGTACCTGATCGTTAATTTCACGATGAGCTGAAATCCAGAGACTGAAAAGCAGCTTAGTTAACGGAAATTGGTGCTACTGATCAATTCATCATCACTGTAAACCAATTGTTTCAGATTTCCCATTCAAATCTTTTTCTCAAGGAGTGGGTGTCATCAAATTTACCCTAATTAGTGGGCCTTGTGGGATTTCTAAAGCCCAATAAAATGGACTCAATCAAAGTCCAATAGCTGAATTCTATAAGCCCGCCGACCAATTTTACCGTAAATGACAAAAATAACCGGGTACCACCATACCATACCAGTTAGATGCCCATATACAATACGGTAAAACTAGGTGACCATTTTTAGCAATAATTTTTTTTCTCGAAATAGAGGTGTTATGTATAACAAGGTTTATCTTCCCCTTAATCCTACATAATAAGATCTTATGAGGGAAGAGAGTTATCAATTATTCTCAATCGACATGGAATATTTAACATGTTATGAAAAGTTCCCACCAAACTGCCATGCAACTGCATTTGATCGTTTACATAAATCCTAACTTCTCATTGTGGCATCGAGGTTAGAACCTTAATTGAGGATAAAGTACCTCTTGTTATTACATATGTACCCAGCTGGGCTTTCAAAATGCCGGTCCAACACCTCAATATAAGAACGGAGCAATAAATTGACATGACCCAATTCATCCAGCCAATGACTAAGTACGTGGAAGCTAAGGCTAGAACTAGGTTAGTTGCAGGTAGGGAGTTAGCTAGGGTCCGACAAATAGACCAACAACTATCTTGATCAAATCTGATTCCAAGTGAGTTAGGCTCCAATACTTAGTGTCTGGGCTAATAGGCTACATAACTAGGAGTTGACAAACTCGTAATCAATCAGTCAAGTTCACAAATCACAAATATAGGATTAGGAAAAGGAAAGTAGTTGGTTGGTTCCAGTTCCAATTGTGCGTTGCTGGTAAGTAAAAGCAAGGCAAAGTGGGTTTAGTTGTTTACAATATTACTCATGACGCACTATGTATATGTATTACACACTAGGATCGACTATGAAGATGGGGAGGATACCTATCTTGACATTTTTATGTAAATCTGTCTTCTCATTCATGCAACTAAAATATAGTGAGTTTGAGTTTAATTTTCATGTTATAAATTCAACTACGTTGTAGTTTGAATTGTTTTGATTAGATTAATTTAATTTTACTAAATACCTTTTAATGATTCAAGGAAAGATTGGTCTTTTACTAGACTTTTTCGGGTCAAATTACCTACACAATCAGTGGAGTTCTTTGTTGTTGTGTTTAGATCTTATCTAGTTAGAAAATCAGACAGAAGCATCTCAAAAAACATGCATATGCACATGTGTGTGTGTCTTGTTTCTATTGAAGATTAAAATGGAGGACCACTCTCATATGCTTACTGCAGCCCCCACTCCATTTCCTTTTATTTTCCAAACCACTCATTACCTTATTTACTCATTACTATCTTGCTCGCAAAATTCAATACATTTTTCAATCTTTATCATTTTGTATACATATTACCTAAAAAAAAAATGTCATCATACATAAAACATATAATAATAATTTCAACTATACACTCAAATTACAATAGAGCTTTGTTGGACCCTTTTCGTGAATCCTACTCTGAGGGTGCTTTTTAAATTGACATGGTTAATATTAATTTATAGTGAATCAAACCCCTTAAGTCAAGAATCATTGTTCAACACAAGAGTTTGATGTTTTGTAAAGTTTTCATTAGTAGAACTGATGGGCTTGAAAGTGTACTATTTCGAGAGGTTTGGAGAATAAGTGTCTGGATCGATTATTAAGTCTGCTCGGTCAATTATGAGAAAGGATATGCTCGTCACCTTGAAGATATGTCAACTTGAGAATAAGTCTCGTGAAAGACGATATTTTTTGAAGATTTAAAAAGGGATTAAGTCTCGTGAAATATTTTTAGAAGATTAAAAAAGGGATTGACAAATCCTACAATTATAATAAAAAATATTATGTGTTTTACAAAGAACATTCCATGATATACATATATAAAAATGATATAAAACATTTACACATAAAATATTATTGATATTGTTCAAAATATTATACATATAATTATGAAAATTAATATATCTTCCCTATCTCGCACTCATGCATTTACTCCAAAACTTTCTGTAACTAAATTATCAAGTAAAAGAGAAATTATTAGGAAGCTAGTCGAATATAGATGATTAATCTTCGTCTCGGCTAGTCGGCTGCTTAATGATCATGACTCATAATTAGATCCGGTAGTCTTGACCCAAACTCAAAATCCGATCTGAAATGATCCGACACGAACCCGAAATTAAAGTAGATCAGAAATTATCGCGTTCTCCATACCCGAAAATGATACGAGACCCGATCCTAATTCGAAAATGACCCGAAAATGACCCAAAACACAAATTGACCCGGTATATCCGAAATTACCCGATTAAATGATATGAATAGACCCGACCCGAAATGACATGAATTGACCCGAATCCAATTTGACCTAAATCATCCGGTCCGAAAATTACCTGAATTAGAATTGACCCAGAATCATTCGATTCGAAATGACCCGAATCATCATACGCGTACTCAAACGATCCGAAATGACCCGAATTAAATTTGAGGCGTAATAACAAGTATCACAATGCATTCCATTACTATAGTACACCGTTTAAAGCATGAACCTCTTATAACCTGTTGATATAAAGGGAATAAATTAAAGTTATTGTATATAATCTAAATTTGTTATTATACTATAGAAAAGTTGGTTGGACATGAAGTATCTCTTTTATTAAATCTTATATAATTTTCTCTACAGAAATTTAAAAAAATATTTTCAACATATTTTTGAGTTCACCTCAATAAGAAGTTCCATAGGCATTAATCTTGAATGCTACTATTATAAACTAGAATGATCACAACATGCTACGAATGATATATTTTTTTCTTTATTTTCACTTAATTTTTCAATCTTTTAAAAGGATGACTTTTAAAGCTTATTCAACAAACTTGTACCTTCTAGTACTATACTTAAAAATTTTAAAAGTAAATGTAGGTGTGATTAAATTGCATTAAATTCATCAAGCAGTTAAGTCATATTAGTATACGTTTTCCATTTACAAGTATAATTGTGTATCATCTATCAATTGTTTGAATATGACTTCAAACTTTTCATAAAGCATTGAATAATTCACATGCAGAAACATTATATTCATTAACAGGTCTGAGACAAAAATACAATATAAGAAGAAACACGATTATAAAATGAAAAGGACTATAAAGATGATAATCTTGTACATTTCCCTGAAGCATACTGCATAGTAAGTAGCAAACTAATTACATCATCATATTATTTAATTTGTCAATTCAAAACCAAAATCACAAAATTTTAATTAGAAAAGTCCTTCACATGTTAAAAGTTAGAACAAAAAGACTTTGAACAGTAACAAAGTATCATTATACAGTATATTAAAAATGTGCATTGCATAAAATTACCTCAATATTCGACCCGAAACAATCTGAAATATTTTAGTTCGAAAACGACCCAAACCCGAAAATATTTGACTCGAAACAATCCGAACTTTTTTAATCCGAAAAGACCCAAAACCGAATAACATCCGAATCCGAAAATAATCGAAATAATTCAATTTTTTTAATCCGAAAGGACCCAAATTCAAATAACATTCAAAATCGAAGTGACCGGGATGTGAAGTGACCCGATCCGAAATGATTCGATCCAAAACGACTTGAAATATCAATAGTCCGAAATGATTTAAACCCGATCAGCATTCAAATCCAATCATTATTCAAACCCGATTCAAAATAAAAAATAAATGAGAACGATCTGATTCAAATTGACCTGATCCGAAAGCCACTCATAATGGCAAGCACACAACACAAATGTAGCACGGGTCTGTAAAGAATGTCCTGAACATGTGGGACGCAACACAAGGAGGTCAGTCAACAATAGAGTAGTATACATTAATTAATTTGGTCCAAATAATGGAATGAGTTTGTGGAACGTACGTAAATTATCATGTTCTGCTTCAATTTTTTTTATTTTTTTATTCTTTTGGTAAAACTGCAAAATTTGTTCCTAAATTATAACGAATTTCACGAAGGTTAAAACATTACATATTATTTTTAAACTAATCTTATGAACAACTATAAGTTAATAAATTATTTAAGGTATTTTTAATGGGATGACGATATGTATAATTACAGTATTATGATTCTGTAGGTAGAACCGATTAAACGCAATACTTATTAATACTCTAAAGTTGAATAATGTTGAGAAGCCAATAGCCAGGGACTGAAGATAGTTATTTTTGATGAAGACGAAACATATTATAGATTTGATTTTATGTTTACATGTTGAATTGTAGTAAGCAAGTACTTTCGGTATGGAAGTTTATGAGTAAGTCAAAGTTAAGAAAAGGAGGTTTAATTAGATAATCGTAATTCGTACGTTAGCCTGAAGAAATTAAGCTTGGCCTTGTTCCATATAATCACTACATATATTGAATTGAATCTCCAGAAATCCTTTCTCTTTTATGAACCTGCACACGTTACATACTTTTTCTCTGTCAGCTACTAATTTTTATGTGCGTTCATATATTTTACACACTTGCTTTGTCTCCATGATGGCCTTTCTTTCAACAAAATCAGTCTATTCAACCATCCAAACAAACTCTGGTCGCTTAATTATATAGCCCTTCAAGTTATCAACTTTAAGTTTATGATTTTCATCAATAATAACTTCTATACATTCATAATTCATTACATTTAATGATTTTTCAAACATGTAGTGTGATTTTGATCAATAATAGCTTCTATACATTCATAATTCATTATATTTTATAATTTTTCAAACATGTAGTGATTTTGATCAATAATAACTTCTATACATTCCTATTTCATTACATATTGATTTTTCAAACATCTTTATTTTTATCAATAATAGCTTCTATACATTCATAATTCATTACATTTTATGATTTTTCAAACATTTAGTGTGACTTTGATCAATATTTGCATGCACCCTCAAAGGAATCTAGAAAGTCCACTCGAATTCAATGTGGTCGAGTAACTTCTAATTATATAAATAAGTTGATAAATTGAACTATATAGCATTCTCATACACAATGTCATATTCATATACCCGAGTAAGTATACTTTAAATTTTTCGATTATAGTCAACATTAACGTTACAAGACATTGACCACATTCTCTTTTTGTCCGCTATTACTCTATCACTTACTTATTTCTGTATCTCACAACTTCAAAACCAACCTACAACTTTTATATAACATTAATATAGGGAGAGAATGACTTTTACACTTGAGAGTTTTTATGTGATTTACCCAAGTCCCCAATTGGTAACCCCGTTTGCATTTGAGTCAGAACTAGTGATAAATAAATGGTGAAAAGGTCGACCAGGGTGTATATCTTAAACTTTCATTGTAAAAGAGAGAAAGAAATGTTTTAAACTTGTGTAGACAAACTATAATGAATGATTTTATCAAAAATATCTAAATATTTATATTATAAGAAAGATAAATTTAATTCACACTAAAAAAGAATAGGGAAAAACGTTAAAATGTCGATCGAATTACACTTAAGAGTGATTTTTTCAAAAGAAAGGTACCCTACCTACCCATATTGTATTTCAGTACACGCCTGATTTGAGTTGCTTGTTCAGATTGGGTAGCTAAGGGGTTGATTGGGATAGCATTTAAATGTCTCCATTTAGCTCGATGAATATTGATTTGGCCTAAAATACACTTCAAATACCCCCATTTCAATTCTATTCAAAACACAATTTCATAAAAATTCTCATTCAAATGTCATGCCAATCAAGTTGATTTACGAGTCATTTCTATTTTCTTTACTCGTACGTACGGTTGCTCGTGAGATCCCAATTTATAATAACTCTATCTGAAAGTTATTTACAACGAAGGATAAGGAAACCCACTACGATTATATACTTAAATGTAATTATTATCAATCATAATAAAACAGTACCATCAAATCAAATCCTACATGATCCCATTAGGGAGCAAAAGTGTGGTACTTTTGAAAAGGAAAGGAAACATTCTTGAATCATTGTTGATAAATGAATTGACTTGCACAAACTGTGGAAATTAAGCAAACACGCAAGGATTAACTATAGATCACCTTAATTGCTGCCAAAACTACAAAGGGAAAACAAAAATAATCATACTAGTACAATTAACTGTAGAACAACCTTCTCTCTCTTAAACTAAATCTTATGATGTACCTCTCATCAACATTAAAAACTAAATTCAACATATATAAGTAAAAAATAATAAATAAATCCACAGTGAATTAATATGACTGTGGAGATATATTATAAGTATATGACTATTCATGATCCCATAATTATATACGATCGAGGTACGTAATTGCTAAAGATATTTCGAATTAGGGGTCAACGTGCAATTTCTGATTTCTTGGTGTAGCCTAGTTGTTGCTCCATTTCCCAACTCAACTTCGATGCATTATCTTCTTTTGGGACGTAATCCTGCACCATAAGTTAATTAATTACATGTAATAAACTATTATTACTAAGTGCAATTAAGTAAATTAAAAACCTTAATCTAGAAGGATATATGTCTTTTAATTCAAATTCTACGAACCTCAAGTTTGGACATAAGCTCATGGGCAGTTTGGGCATAGACAATAATGTGTCGGGCGGAAGGTGTAATGAAGCCTTCGTCAACTGCCTTGTCAATGAAACATAACAGTGAATTGTAGTACCCATCCACATTTAGCAAACCCACCTGCAATTAATTATTTACACACAACAATAAATAAGTGGGAGCTATTTGCAATTTTCTAGACTTTTAAGACCCTGTTTGCAATGTACTCCAAATAGTTGTAATGTGTTCCTATGCTAAAATGAGCACGAGTCACATGACAACGGAGTACTGCCCAAAATAGCTTTTCTGTGGTTCATGAATCTCAATTCTCGCCCCATGTGTCATAGCCCTTGGGTACATGTAATTTAACCCCAGGGAACCAGAATTCTATCTATATATTCATCAATTAGTTCGAATTAGTTCGGGTCTGTTATAAAATATAAAATTAAAGTGGGATTATCTCTAATGTTTAATCTGCAAGGGGTTCAGTCCCAGTACTTGGCTACTACGGTCCAAAGGCTCAACTAGTGCATCAAAAAATTAGGGAGTAAATGTAATATCTACATTCCACATTGACTAAGAGGGAATAAAATATGATAGTAGTATTACGTGTGATGACCTAAATCATAATTAATGACACCAGACTAAGTTCGGACAAATAGAAAAAATTATCTCCAATTATTCATACCGGTTTGTCATGGATTCCAAGTTGAGCCCAAGTAATGACTTCCAACAGTTCTTCAAGTGTACCATAGCCACCTGTGATGTTTATTACATTCCACTTGTCAAAATTAATTAGTTGCTCTTCACCTCCAATTAATAAATCGAACGTTTCAAAAAGAATTAATTTGCTCCTATAATTATCAACAAGAGTTAATTATTGTACTACTCCTCCTTTCCCTTTCATCGTGAATATAACGTGCCAAACTTGACTAACAAATAAGAGTCCTTTAGCATAGAATTTGGAAAAACCTGATGAATATTCCATTTAAAGGGCATGCCAAACAGCAGGTAATAAATTATTTAAGCTAATTAGTTAAGCGATAAATTACCAGGTAATGCAATGAAAGCATCAGCTTGCCTAGCCATTTCTGCTTTCCTTTGATGCATACCAGACACTGCTCTCACTTCTCCCACTGGCTCTCCAGTTATCTGAAAATAACATAATGGACCCTCTATTAATAGTAAATTCTATTTCATTTCAATTTACTGGCATCTTAAATTTATGACGTGGATTGAACTATTGGTACTATTAGGTCATGCACAGTGCCACATGACATGTGCACAACATATATAATTGTTAAAAAGAAATATATATATAATTGTTGAATCAATATATGCGAAACTATAGTATTGATGTGATTTTGTGCACAAGTTCAAAAGCACATGAATCTGGCCAATTATTATGTAGTCAATTGTCACCATACCACCTTAGAAAGGTACATGAATGTTTGCTTACCTCTCTTGGCATTAGAGTTGTGGGGATCACTCTGCAAATAATGCAAAACAAATAGAGGGTCACTCACAATTCTAATAATTTATAATAAGAAAAAACTGATAAAATGGAAATCATCTATACCGTCTATGTTAGTTATTACTATTGATATTTTTAGTACATACAAATGGATTTTGATAACAAAAATTAATATACACATTTTGATTAATATTATATATATGAATTTTTAAAGTAATTTATTTAGAGATGAGATGACATGTATAATATTAAATTACCCTAATACGTGGCGACCACCATTATACACAGCTTGGGAGACCAAGCCCATCAATCCAATGCTTCCACCACCATACACCAAGTCTATGTTCCTTTCAACCTGTCCACGAGTCACTATCATTATCCTCATCTCGTACAAATACTCAAATACTAGCTAGGATATAGCAACACGCATTACTACTTTACTAGCTAATTCTAAAATTATTATTAACATATTAATTATAAGTAATTATACATCATTTAATCTCTCTACTTACAATTTACACATACTCTGTCAATCCATGTAATATGGATTAATTATGAAACCATGCACTTCACAATTGTCACAATTCTCACCCTACAAGTTTTAACAAATTCAAACTTTAAAACGAGATAAAATTCACGTACGAACAAGGATACATACATACCAATTGTTTGGCGAGCTGTACGGCGGCGAGTTGGTAGCTAGGACTCTTCCCAGGGCTGCTACCGCAGAAAACACAAATCCTCTTGAATCTTGAACCAGCCGATTTCTTCATAACTAGAGTGTTTTCCATGCTAGTTAATTCCAAGAAACAGCTAGCTAGTACTATATATAATATGTAAGTAGGCACGTACTTATGTCTTAATTAAATTAATTAAGAATTATTAATGAATCTTTCAACGATTCTTCTGTATGTATGTAAGAAATGGATTACCGTAAGAAAGTGGGTAGTAGTAGTAGTAGCAAAGAGGAAGTCGGCAACAGTTTTGTAAAATATTTATTGATAGAGAGATGGACAGAATTGAAAATCGGAAGAAACGAATTTTATTGTGTAGCAAGAAATGATGGTTTGGGGTTTGGATTTGGACTATGGTTGGTCGTATCATTTTATATCCGGAGAGCCCAACAATGTCCAATCAAATCTACGCACGTGTCATTCGTCTTGTCTTTACTTTTTCAAGTTAGTCTTATTTCCAACTTAATTTCGATGCGGATATACTTTATCACTTTCATCATACTCATAAATCACATATAAATTAATTCTGATTAAAAGCAATTACTATAAACTCCAACTAAAATGATCTTTATTAAACTACTTTAGACTAAATAAAAAATGCATGACAAGCAATATAATATTAATTTTAACATGTTAAAAAATAGTAAAAAGATTAAACCTTAAAATTATTAAACATACTTCCGAAGTCAATCAAATAAAGTGAAATTGGTTCGGTTTGCCGGCTAATGATTCGTTAAAAGATAAATAATGTAAATGAAACAAATATAATAGATGTATATTTTGGGATTTAGGATTGATGTGGAACGAATATCGTTTAATTAAATTTAGAATGTCAAGGGTCAAAGTTATATTTTATTTATTTATTAGGATCTTTTTGTGATTCAAGTAACCTGGTAGCAACTAGGGTTAGGGTTTACTAGCTATTTAAGTACCTCTTCATTATTTTGTAAGAACAGTTTTTGAGTTTATATAAAAAAATTGAGGTGTTCCTCCAAATATATCAATTTTCGGTATTCTTATGAATCAACGAGTCTTGAGTCAATTCTCGATATTCTTTTAAATCAGCGAGTCTTGAGTTTATCGTTCTTGTGAATCAATCACGCACGCTGCATCAAGGATGGATCCTTGTTGAAGTTGATTCGGAAATGTGAAGAGAAAGTGGAGGGGAAGATAAAGTGTTGGCGTCGAGTAAAATAATGTGGAAAAAAAATGAGTAAGAGTTTTCTAATCATAAGTAAATAGGATGGTTGGAAGATAGTATATATGAGAACTATTTTATCATGGTTAACTCATGTGTAGTTGAATTTTAATTAGAATGATACGTATTATATTTTGAAGAGTGAGATATTAATTCAAAAATAAAAAGTGAAAAAATCTGACCGTCTTAATTTGGGCTTAAAATGTTGTTAATCACTGCCATCTTCATTCTACAGTCACCACACACGAAATAGCTTACCACTAATTAAGTTGTCTAGCTACCATATAAAAATATGTACTCCTATTCCACATGTATGCACTATTGCCTGCAGCCACATAGTACTTTACTGCTTTATATGGTGCAATTTTAATCATGGTGGTGGATTTCTTTTGGAATATTTTCCATGCTTTTCATGTCACCAGGTTCTTGGAACCCAATCCAATCGTATTATTTTCTTTAATAATTATGTAAGTTGTTACGAAATGAATGAAGCGAAAATGAAATCAACTAACTCATTAGGTGTTATTATAATATAAGTGATGATGACATTAATTAAATACATCATATTATTGTATTGAATATATAGGGATTGAAGTATAGAGTTAAAATAGACCAATTTTAGATCGATATTTTTAATCTGATTTTTAAAATTAAAGTTATGCACCAAACGAACATAGACTGAAAGAATAGGACAATTAATAATGGATCAACATAGCCCAAATTATTCTCGTGAATCTTTCGAGGAGATATGGCACTAGTAGTACAATTAGTCAGACATTTAACTATCAAATTTAAACCTATCGAAAATTCTATCACAATCGAATTGTTTTCAGCCCACGACTAACTAGTGGTTTGTAACCGTGATCCACCGACATTAATGTGTGTGGTTTGGGGGGGGGGGGGGGGGGCGCTTCATCGAGGT
>JAYMSP010006292.1:0-11931 GCA_036897095.1 Plantago elongata | reverse complement strand
GGAAAGAAGAAAGTAGTTTTCATTGTTCACAGCTCCCTGTAGTCATAATCAACACCGAGGAATGAAATATGATATGCAATAGGACTTTACCTGATATCCTTCCCGCATGATACAATGCTTCTTCAGCAATTGGTCTCCATTGTTCAGCACAAGAATAGTTAATTCCAAGTCCAACACTAAGTCCTCTCAGCAAATGTATTGTTCGTAGCACAGAGAAAAGCTCTTCAGGAAAGGCCTGTCACATACAAAACGACATATAGCACTGAAACTTTTTGTAACATGATGACACCAAACAAAATCATCACAGAAAATGAGAATAAACATGGACCCAGATGCTTTGGATGATAAAAATATGACGAAATGGTCTACAGTTGACAGTGGAAAGAAGTAAAAAGGACACATTAATAACTCTTTCATATCAAGAGTATGTCATATTTTGCCTTAGCACTATACTTTGCCACCTAAAAAATAATCTATCCTTCAACTTTCAAGCTCTTCCAGGTGGAAGCCAAGCATGCTTAAATCTTCACCACAGGCAAAAGCAATTTACAAAAACAGGATATTTGTGGTTTCTTCCTATTTCATATATACAATTATGTTAAATATTAGTATATGAAACATGAATGTGGAAGTAATTGGTTTGAAATGGAACAGAGTAAAAGTTAATCGGAGACAATATTGAAGATTTAGTTTAAACAAAATAAAAGACATATTCAAGCAAAATGTAACCATGGGGAAATGATTTGTGATAGTATTCCCATCTTATAACCACCAAAATGAACACAACAAAAACAAAGACAGTCATGATTATGATGAAGTTATTTATTTGTTATGTAAAGTGCATACCTGTACGCCAATTTTTTTAATTGAAGATTCCTCTGAGAATGGTTGTAACATCTTAACTCCAGGTGGCAGCTTTGTATCAAACATCGTCTGAGCCAGTCTCAACATTTCTTTCTGCTCATCTTCACAGTTGCTTACAGTATCAATACCAAGGTCCCTAATTCAGAGAAGATGAATTTAATACATCCAATGAAAAGGAACAACATAAGCTAAGGATCACATTTTATTATCTTTAATCACAATCTAGCCAGCCAATGAACACTATATAATGCTCTGATGCAGAGCTAAGTGGAATTGAACCCTTACACATATACGATTCTACACCTCGCTATTGATATGAAAGTAAGTAATTTAGGATGAAAACACGGGCAATCATTCATTCAATCCCTAAGTTCATAGAGGGAGATTGACTCAATCTTATATCTTTAACATGATTTCACTCACGTTATAATAATTCCAACAAGTCCATTCTCACTAGCGCCACACTAGGGGTACGTTTGAGGCTGGGATGGGACAGGATCTAGAATTTTTGGGCATAATCTGCAATTAGGAAATTTGAGTTAATCCTGAACACCGCCAGAATATTAATCGGAAACTACCCAGGATATATTTTTTTCACTTCTTTTTCATAAATGAGGACAGGTCGGGATCAGCCAGGATGGGGTACAATTTTAAATCCGTAGACTAACCTGAGATCTCAGCTCGTACAAAATCCTGCCGGGCAGGATAGGACCTGGATCCGGGCCACGAAACCCACCTAAGGTCACGTTGGTATACAATTTAAATGAAATTTATCGCATTTTTGTATTCTTCGCAAATGCCATTGTGGGTTAAAAATTTAATCAGTTTCATCAGGGTGGTTAATAGACATCCTTTTAATGGACAAGGATACATCAGTATGTAATATCGCATGAACTCATGTTACAATAGTTGAAAATGTAGGTACTATATGTAGGTAATATGATGCAATACCTGTAACTTTTTGAAGCCTTTACTGGATCATTATCTGCAATAGCTAGCATGAGACTCGCAAATCCCAGCCTTAATCCCTCAGGTAGATCCTTCACTTGCCCATAATCAAGTAAAGCAACCTGATTAATTAGATATAGAAGACCTATGTTACAGAGGGCGTTTGAACGAACAAATTCAGGTGGGGGGGTGGGGGAGCTGCAGTGGAGAAAAAATTGATTTAACACTGAGGATTTGCGGATACCACTAACCTCAGAGCCATTACAGATCAAAATATTTCCAGGATGAGGATCTGCGTGAAAGAAACCACTCTTCAGTATCATTTGTCCATAAGAAAGAGTCAGACTTTTAAGGATGTTCCTGCATTTTGAAATTCTTAATCAGAACTGGAACTTCCAGTGTCTATTTTATTGCACAGAAAAACACCATAACCACTAAAATTTTAAACCATACAAATTCTGGAACGTTAGGAGAACTATTGAAACATTTAAGTTAGGAGAGGGATGGAAGTGTGAATCAAATCATTAGTCAATATGTGAAAGAATGCAATGGCATTATGCGAGAAAAGGTCCTAATCTTATGTATTTAAAATGAAAGGTCAAGCTACATCTTCAAGTGGACTATAGCTACAATATTTTGCACGATATCAGTCCAAGGACTTGAATGTTTAAACCGATAACTTGCACATGGCAGATATCCCATTTCTATGCAGCACTAGACCCAAAACATATCATTTCATATAACAACAAGGTCTTCATCTTATGTAATTGAAATGTCTTGCAATTTCATCCCCATATTATTTTGCTGGAACTATAATCGAGTCCAATTAAAATCCATGAATTGAATCAGGGAACCAGAACATACAAGAGACATCTAATCCAGAAGCAGCTTTGGGAAAACATGTATGGTTTTGTATAACTTGATGTACAACGTAAAAATCTCCGCTACGGAAAAAAAAGTAAAAAAGAGGATAGTGCAAAGTTATGGGAAGGAAGGAGAAGGCCTATAAATTTCTTGTACACCACTCCACACATTAAAACTATTTGCTTTACAGTTATCAGATCCCGAATTGTCTAAAAAATTCTCCGAAAGGATCATCTTTAAGAATAATGATACTCCCTCCGTCCAATAATGTAGTGCCAACTTTTGGCCTGTCTTTAAATGATCTTTGAAGGGTTTGAGATACAAAAATAATAACAAAAGTTGTATGTTGGTGTTAAAGTATGAATAGAATGAATGATTAGTTGATAGAGTGTGAAAGAAAATGAATGTAGTATCTTAAAGAATGAAACATCAAGTTAATATTTAGATATTGTAGTGTTGTCATGTTACTATAAGTGGAGGTGGCAACGTATAATATAGGACCAAAAAACAGAACAACAATTCTTACAAAAGACTGAACTTTACTATTAAATATGGCCCCCCCCCCCCCCCACCCACCCAACAAGAAGGGAGGAAAAAAAATATACACAAACACAAAATGAACACGGGGAACTCCCAAAGGTATCATACATTGGCCACCTACCTTTTTGTACCTAAACTAAACCATGGAGAATTTTGGAAAGAAAAAAACAAAAACAAGGAGTGCAAATGCTTCTATGGTATCCATGGCAGATTGATTATTCGATTGTACTGCAGAGCTTCATCCAGAAAGCATACTTGTAGGAGAGGAAAAGGAAGCAGGCAATATAAATTAAAGGCTCGAGTGGAGGTTATGGTTTCTTCAATAGTTGCCATGGTAGAACGATTTTTCATGTTTTTTTTTTTTTGTGTTTTTTGTTAGTTAATTTTCAAAATATAATTCTGGCAAGTCTCATGAGATATGGGTTTCATTCATACTTAACAGTTAACAAACTATAAAACTGGTTTGTTGGTGGTTAAGTGACCTATCGGATGCGTATGTGACGCCAGGAAAAGCTATTTTACGAAGTTCTTTTTTTCTTTACTAAACGGATGATTTTGCAACCTTTTTTTTTTCTGGAAAACATGGAGTGTTTAGAATTTCAAAAAATGGAACTTATTTGGAATTAATTGAATTTTCCTTTACTTGCATTTTGGTCTAACAAAGTTTCGAACTTGCAATGTGAAACATATCTGGTTAATTATGCATCCACGTGTCAGGTGGGTAACGTATATGGATGTTACCAAATTATCAAGTAGCAATATTGGGAAACTTTAGATAAGGTACCAAAAATGGTAGATAGCTTACTTCAGCTACCGTTTCTAAATGCCAAGCCCCTACAAACAATTGTATATGTGGTGGTATAGGTTTAAAGATGTTCATCAAATATAGTCTTTCCTAATGCATAGACATAGACTTGTCTTTCCTAAGAAATTCACTGTGCAGAATTTGAGGATACATGTCTTTTTGTTTTTTTGAAACGGCAAAGGTGACTCGAAACCACCCCCCAACACCTATTGGTTGGAGGGGAAGCGACTTACCAACTGAGCTGGGCTTCGATGTCTTGAGGATATATTAAAAGCATGGATTGAATATGACAACCAAAAGGATCTCCAGATGTCGAAATGATTATATTTAAATTAAACAGAGCAACCAATGGAAGGCCATAACACAATTCCAATTAGTTGCGAAGCGAAAGTGGCAGAGACAGATAATATCAAATTAAATGAATAAACAGCTTAAAGTAAAGGAAAGAAAATTCCATACTCTTATGGAATTGTCAAGGGGCTTACTGCTTTGCTGCCGTGGCCAGCTTACCGGCAGGATTTATGCCCCTTTTTGCTATCTCGTCACCGAGTTTCAGAATAGGAATTCCATCAATATATTCCATCACTAAAGCCTTCCTATCAAAAACATATTTATTAAGTTTATATCAATATTGATAAGCAGAATCACTAGAGCCAAGTGCATATAAAAATCTCAAAATTACAGTATTAACTATAGCAAGAGATAACAAGTGAAACTCTAATGCTAAATGTAAATTGTAATAACAAGTCGGCATCTACAAAAATATGTGCAATATTGTATGATTGATATTCTCAGATAAGTGGAAATTCCATAAAGTGCGTCTGCACATATAATTTATGTTGGACATGGAAGAATTATCCAAGCAAGATCATCCCTAAGCACTGTACCTAGTCACCATATTTCGTATCACCCGTGGCACCTGAACAAGGGTCTTCTTGTTATTCTCACACAGGAAACGCCGTATTCTATCCATTGCATCAGCTTCCCTCAAAAAATTGAATTCGTATCCAATCTTAGACAGCAAAAGCAATCAAATGTTAGTTTGAGCCTTTGAGACACAAATGTGGTAAAAGATGTAAATAAAAAGAACAGATAATCAGTCAGAAAGAGATAGATGTGATAGTAACAGACATGCATCTATGAAAACAGGTACGACCCGGGGCTATCAATGTGGCACATAATTTAGACACTATATCCGATAGCTCGTTTCAATGTGTACACAAGAAACAGTTGGATTTAACATTCCCCAAGGTGTACAAATTTCAAGATAGCAAGAAATACACCCACAAAGCAGTCAAGTCAGCTATGAGGGCACAAGGCAGCTGACCACACAGGACGTCAAATTTTCGAAGACCCCTGATTTTGTTTCATCATAAGTACAATCAAGATGATTACTGTTTAATTTTTTTTAATATAGTTAAATATTAGGGGAAACAACTCTAAACAATTGAATTGCTATTGGTGTATTAGTATTTATCTTTTCTAATACTTACACAATCAAGTATCAGGTTATTTTATGTTACTTCTATTTTTTAGTGTAGTTGGCAGCAATCTTCATATCCACCAATTTGTATTCCCAAGATAAACTCACAAAATAAACTTGTGAGATAAAAAATAATTACTCCGTCCGTCCCACTATTTAGGCCATTTCCTAAAATAGTAAAAAAGTAAACTCCACTAACTCATACTATTTTCATTCTTTTTCATTTTTCTCTCTCTTACTCATTCATACTTTCTCAATTCTTTATCATTCTGTCTCCAACAACAATCAATAAACTAATCCCTTCGTTCTTTCCAAGGTTTACCTTTTGGTATTGTGTGAATTTCAAGAAATATGATATAATATAGTAAATAGAGTTTAGAAAGTAAGAAAGAGAATAGAGAAGTAAGAGAGAGAATTGGTGAAGTAGGAAGAGAGTGATAAGGGATTAATAATTGGAGATAGTGGGTTTCCAAAAAAGGAAACGTTAAACTTTAAAAAAACTCTCGAAAGGGGAAGAAGTAAACCTTTAAAAAGAACGGAGGGAGTATTTGATTTCTTGAACTTTGGCACAGGGCTTAAAAAAACTCCCATGTAGCAGTGTTCTATATTGTGTTCAGTAAGCTAGCATTCCAATTATCAGCTGGAATACTTAAGGGCTCTCTTACATAAATAAGGTCTTTAATACTTGAATAAAGTTAGACTTACTATATCTATAAAATATTTACCCTTAATCTTCCTATACCTTTACCTAACATATCTAAGGGAGCTACTTTTTCTACTGTCGATCCTGCATGGTACACTATGAATATGAAAGAGTATATTTTTCTAAATGTATTTAGCAAAAATAACGAAAGAAAAGAAGTAATGCAGGCAGGGCTAGCTATTCCTGAATAACTAAATGTCTAAATGTAGATTGGAATGAATAGTCAGTTAGAGCTCTCGTGATACTTTAGATAAGTTTTGATGCAGTGAGCTGACGGTTGATTCTGCTTAGTACCAAATTACTAATGCAATACCAAGATAAGATACAGGGGATAGAAATAATGAATAAAGATAAAAATAAAAATTAAATAATTGGAGTGGTGGATGGTTTGGAAACTGAGGCATCCGGTGAAAGATAAATAGGATTATAGGTTGTAGAGTTATATCCTTATAGGTAACCTTTATGTCTCCTACCATCACATTAGAAGGATAAAACATGTACACGGAAAGTAAAAAAGACCAAGTGATTTCATACTAGATATCGAGAGCCCAAATCATGTAATGTATAACAGAGCCAAAAGCAGTCAAAGAATGCTAGTCTCAATATAGGTTAGTAGCATGTAGCTATTGGCATCAAACCACTCACAACAGCATAGGGTATGGGGTAGGAAAGAAGATAATAAACTCCCGGTGTACAACCCGTAATATTCCATCCCAGAGGTACCACCATTGGCCTTCCTCTCTCACTGTTTAGGACCCACTGAATCGTGAGAGGGGTTACCGATGGTAGAGACAGTGTCTTCTAAACCAAATGCGAGATATACCTGCTTTTCCATTTCCTTGGTGACAGAAAATAGATCGAACTTTATATCTGTCTTTTGCATGTACAATGCGAAAGCTTGCAAGTTGCGGATATCAGTCATCATCAAATTTTGCACACCTGGATGTTGGACCTACACAAACAAAATACAATGCTTAAGCACTGAGAAAATTAAGAACATATATTGATATGCAAATATCTCACCTTGACGACAACATCAATCTTATCACCTCTTAGCCGTGCTCGATGAACCTGATTATACACGAAAAGATTTAAAGGACAACAACTGGGAGGAATTTTAGAACCTCAGTGATAAACACAGTGGCCACAGGACGACAGCATGACGTATATAAATTATAACCGTTGAATTAGAAAACAAGTCTCATGAGATCGTGAAAGCAATGAAATTTAATAATGCTAAAATCTGTCTAAATTCCTTACTATACAGTCCTCTGATTTACAAGCATTGCCTGTTGAAAGGATTTTTCATACATGGAATTTTATTGATTTTTTTTAATTTTTGAATCAATCAATTTTCTGGACATTGAGGAAATGCAGGGTTTGGCAGGGAAATTGTTACTATATTTACAGAGTGCAGAAGGAAAGCACCTGCGCTATTGATGCAGAACCAAGTGGATTAACATCAAATCTATCGAACAGTTCATCAATCCCATGACCATACTCCTTCTCCAACACATCCTTAATCACATCATACGGCGTGCTAGGGGCCTGATCACAGAGAGTGACCAGCCTTTTCACCCAGGGAAGAGGAGCCAAGTCGGGCTTCCCAATAATCTGGGCAACCTATTAATATCGAAATATCAATCTCGCCATGTACGTGAGAACCACATTAGTAGAATTGTGAAGCAAGTATCAAATTACTCGAAAAAACAAAATCCTGATGTGCTCATTCATTTCCAAACATGATTTCGCTAGAATTTAACGGGCATAACTCAATACCTACAACTACAACTCACATTTTCTATAATCAGTATGTGTTTGTACACCTTCACACCTAATTTTATACTATTGTTATAATCTGAAACCAAAACTTAAACTCTCAGTCTAGTCCCAATGCAAAATGGCCTTCAAGAAATAAGCACACAAGTAAGTCCGAACAGGGAAACAGACAATACATACATGATCTGGCACATGCACACCTATTTTTCCAACGTCTAGTCTAAGTAACAGTCTAACAGTTGACACTATAGGAAATAACGAAACCCACCCACCTATGTGTTAGCCACATTCTCCTAGATTTGCACATACGCCTTAAATATTATTAATAACTACACCACAGCCCACCCATATGTTGGACACAATCTCATTCAGACGTATGACCATTGGACGGAATAACACAAGTTATCCTCCTAAAATAAATTCTACTATTAGTTCTTCAAAAATACACCGAAAATCCCAGCTCAGCCTGAAAACAGAAAACACCCACTAATAACACATACAAGACCACAACCAATGAACTTGAAGCTGGCGTATCAATAACCAATCAACAAAGATAAAACACCAAATGAAGATGGCAGCAGCAAGTAATTCAATAAAACCCCCATAAATATTGGGAACAAAATAGAAAAAAAAACAAGTATTACCTTGAGAAAGAACCCACCAAGATCAGCACACATGTTATATATCTTATCAGCCGCAACCTCGTGCTGCTTCTCCCACATTGCCTCCCGCTTGTCTGCATTCTTCTCTAAATTCACTCGAACTTGAAACACCTAAAAAACCATCAAAAAGATTACAACTTTCCAACAATTAAAACATCAAATTTACTCTAACTTGAAACAACATCAGAAAGATTAAAACTTGACAACAATGAGAACATTAAAGTATTAAATTTACTCGAACAACATCAAAAAAGATTAAAACTTTGGAACAAGTAAAACATAAAAATACCAAATTTAGCAGGTTACCTTGTAACCGGTATAAATGTCGACAGCTCGAACCCAGAATTGAAAGGATCGGTGCCATGGTCTGAAGTTAGTAGAGATCTTTTCCCGAAGCTCATTCACATCTAGAGGAAGCATCTTTTTTATTTGTCTTACTAGGATTGAATTAAGAGAAGAGAGATCATCTATCGACTATCATGCAGCATGTTCAATGATTCATATCTTCTTCTTCTTCCTCCTCCTTGTTTTGACTGATACTCAATTGTGGCTGAGGAAACATAAATACTTGTACCACTGAAGAGTACAAGCCACTACTTCAGAAAAGAACAAAGTAGCAAGTATTTGTAAGGTGGTCTGTTTTGGAAATGTTTATTTTTCCTTCCAGTATAATAATTTTGCATATTGCAAATAAGACCAATATCATAGTACCGGCATACAAAATAGTCTTTGGGTGTAAATCTGCAATAACATTAAGATGAAATTAAGCCTTAAACCTAACCCCTCGGAGTCGTCTAGATCTTCCGAAACACTTCTGGAATTCGAGAATGCTTAGTGCAAACCTGAGACGAGACTAGATCGGGGGTTGGAGGTAGACACCGTTTGCTCAGTGTCAAAGTAGATAGAGGCTTTATTTCAGAGTAAACTATGTAAGATATGGGGATGAGTGTACGATATGACTTGACTTACCTTAGTTATAGGAACTTGGACTATATTTATTGTTATCATTATTAGATGGGTATCTCATAAGATGTTGCCAAGTGTATGCCTTGGATTGAGACACGCATGATCTTAGAAGTCCATAGTCTATTAGGTTGTCTTAACCTAATATCTATATGGGCCTTGAGGGGCAGCATAGTCTTTCACACTGCAGAGGAGTAGTCGTGCGGATCGGGACGATGAAGGTTAAGGGCTTTACCTCAATCGTCCATCCTCCAGCTTGTCCGTTAATCCATGTTATTCGTGCGGGATCAGGACAATGCTTCCAAGGTAGACCGCTTATTCAATCCAGAGGTGTGCAGTTCGCCTTATGGTATTCGTTGGCGTCCGGCCCATGGTTGTTCAGTACGTTTGGCATCCGTGGACATGTAGACTTCCTCTGCTTGTGTACTCCGAGGCCACATGGATCAGACCAGTGGTGAGGGAAGACGAACTGTGGGTCCATGTGTAATGTTCCTTTATGACATGGTATGTAGTCCTTATGTTAGTCGGGTAGGACAAATCATTCTCCGTATTGGTCGGACCAGCTTTGTACAGCTTATAAGATTTGATGCGCTTTAGGATACGGTCTTAGAATGCCCTTAGCGATTGGACATATTTTTGTATCAACATATGTCCCTTTAGTTTCCAAGTATTTTAGTAGAAGATGGAACTATAGGTAGGATTGTGTGATATTTGTGATGTCGTCAGAATCTTGAATTTTCAACAAATAAAATTCTTTCGTATGTGTCCTCTTGGTAACTTCTATATCTCTCCCACGTACCCCCACCCCCCTTCTACAGTCCAAGGTTGTACATCTCGGACCTTAAAGAAAAGGAGTATTTGTATCCGGGTATATGTTGTTCCGAGAAGATGCAGATGTTCCATTTGGGAAAAATGTAGATTTGTGATGTGTGCCTAACGCGCAATGCATGTCGGACATGTGGTGGGTTTTATGGGACAGGTTGAAGATGGGTCTGATGGACGTCCACAATAACCATTTGATTTAGATCGTCGGTGAGTCCGATCCATTCGACACATAGTGAAAAATGAAACGGAGTAAAAATAATAGTGTGTTACGTATTTTCACCAAGTGTCTCATTGGATGACCGTTGATTAGAATTATTATATTTGACGGTTGTAATGAGAAAGTTAACTTCCGCGACATATCGACTTCCAACTATAACCTCCTGTACATTGGTGTTTACCGTTGTCATTTTTAGTACGTTAGAGAGAACATTTATGTAACTTTCATATTTTCCGAGTGCAGGAAAAGGGTTGGAGTATTCGTTCGTGTCAAATCGTCTGTGGAAGTAGCTTTTGTACTTTCGACCAAGTAAGTTTTCTCGCCTTTCTAGTTTTTCTTTGTCTTCTTCATTTCCATTTTCATGGTATGTGTTGTATTTCCATGCTTTATTTTCTTGTAAGCCTTTTTCTTTATTATGCTCAATCCGCATATGTTCATTTTCATGTTTTATTTTTTGCTTTACTATTTAGGTCTAATTATCACGGAACTCTGTGGAACTTTAAGATTCATAAGCCATGGTCTGCCCTATGACGCGTTTCTACCATAGGTCCGTCATTGTTTCTATCTGGCTAGTAGTCTTTTTGCCTTCCTTTTACTTAAATAATATACCTAAACGGACAATCGTACAATTGAAGATCCGTAGCCACGTTTGACCCATTTTGTTTTGCTCTAAGATGTTCGAGAGAGATAGTCAAATTTTGTTAGGAATATCTGTTAGTATTTTGATCACTCAGCACAACGACTTATTCTAGTTTCAGAAAGTTGTTTAGTATTCTAGGTCAGTTGACCATCGTAAAGAAGAAATGCAGCAAGTATGATAGTTTTTAGAAACCTTATATGTTAGGTCTCTAAATGTAATTTTTATTTAGCTCAAAGAAGACCAAGTAAAGGAAAAGACCTTCTGTACAAAGGTATCTGAATACATTCAAAGGAGGAAAGTCTCCTCAAATAGTTGCTTCCAGAATGCTGTGTAAAGACTTGTATTTTGTTCGCAAAACAAAGTCACAACTAAGTAGTTTCTGAGAGATGGATGCTTCAGAAAGCTACATACATACCCATATGAAAGAAAACAGCATGCCTGTGATCATATATAAAGGAAGCATCAATAATTGCTTTAAGAATATTCAGATTACATCAGTAACTTGGCAAGTTCATCTACTCTCAGCTTCCCCTCAGGGACTTCATTGAAATAATCTACTTTAATATCTTTCAATTTCTTTTCTCTAGGTCCCTTCTTTGCTCTGCCTCTAACTACCGAATTACTAACGACTGTTCTTA
>JAYMSP010006291.1:0-11934 GCA_036897095.1 Plantago elongata | reverse complement strand
AGGTTGATGCGCAAAAATATAGAGTCAAAGTTTATACTGAACAACTAGGATAAGGAAGAATAACCTTGAGCACATGTCCGTTCTCCACCATCACGAAAATTAGTTGAATTAGTTTATCATTGATAAAATGTGACTAAAATACCTTGCGAGTTAATAAAATATATGTAAGTAAATTCATTCAAGTGGGAGTATTAATTTTCTTTAATGGACATGAATCCAGTTATGAGGACCTTTGGATCTATGCTTGATATAGTTCATTCAACTGGTATTCGGAGATTGTTCTATAAATAGTATACTAGACGTGCAATTTACATTTCCAAAATATATAAGAAATACATGTGAATTAATTGGCAATATGTTGATCTTTACGTGTATATAAATAACATATTATATGTGAAGACTTTCAATTTCATTTTCTTTATGTGTAAGATTTGTTTGGTAGGATGAGGTATAAGAGTTCTTTGATACGATCTCTGGCTGGAAGTACTGGTTCTATCCAACCAGAATTAAACAATGTTCGAAATAATGATGTTCAGGTCCGGTCTGGCACATGCTCGAACCCGTTTCATACCTATGTTACAAGATCTAGCGTAACAATTTACGATTAATTTAGTAACAACTACATTTTTTGCTACGGTGGTGGAGGGGGGAATTTGCAGACACTATGTAGGTGGGAAAACTCTCTTCAATCATCTATGAACTTTCTTGATCCATAATAACCGGACGGGGGTTTGTACGTTCTTGGTCTCCGGTACAGGCCGAGAAGTGGGATCATGCATACACTCTCTATGCGAAAAATTCTCTTGGATCTTCTCTCTTCTTTCTTGATCTCTATAACGAGCCCAACGCGTAGAGGGAGGGAGAGTGGTTGTGGGAATCAATTGATAACCTCTATAAAGGAATCTGTCTTCGATCTTATCACTACTTTGTGATCTCCATAAGAGGTGGGGGAGGGGGGCACTTTCTACTCTCTAGACGGGAGAACAGTCTCCGGTCTTCTCTATACTTTCTTGATCTCCATGATGGGTCGATATCTATATCTCTATAAGCGGAAAAACTCTCTACTTTCTTCATCCATAATGGGCCCGAGGCATGATTGTTAAAAAACCAAACAGTAGCATGTAAAATTATGTTTGTAGAAGTTAAGGGTGTTTCAACTTCGAATGGTAGATAGAGTAAATTGAATTATCGTGAGAATACCACTTTTAAAGAAGGGGATAAGCTAAAGGTTTCTACCTGCATGGTTTGAGATAAATTTCCGTAAGCATATGTCTTAAAGCTGAAACTTTAATAGTAACGGTAGTACTTAAGCAAGTTAGAACTGGCTATGAATTCACAAGTATGCAAATGGCGCTAGCACTATAGTGTTTCTGGTAATGAAAATTGCAAATGTACATTATTACCAAACAAAAAAAAATCTAAAATCAGTTGCAAATGTACATTATTACTAAACAAAAAAAAATCTAAAATCAGTTGCGAATGTACATTAGTTAAATGGAGATGTCGTTCTGATTTATTACATTAGATAGATACATAACATATTTAACAATTGTCGATTGAGATCATCTAATGTTACTCTAAATCTGCATTTTTAGATGTTATTGTCATAATGAGTATCGCACATGCGTTGTTATTTGTTAAAGTGATGAACTATTACTTTCACTTTGACATTGTGTATGAATGAAATTTGACTCGATCTACCACTTATATACTTCAATTGTCAACCAAGCTTATTAGCTATTTTACTACTACGGTGGGCCTAATTGAATTGAACTTTGTAAAAGTTCAACTACATTCACATAAATTTATTAATTACATACTAATCGATATTATAACTACATTCGAATTCGTACTCTTAAGTTAAAAAGAGTCAAATACAATTTGAGCTTCAGCTACTCAGAATAATACTCCAACACAGTTTGCTTTACTACTCCTCAGCATGAAAGGGTGGAAGTATGGGTTACTCTGCTTTGCCAAAAGGATCAACTAAAAGCAAATTAAGATATGGGTAATAATATTATTATCGCATGTTACTAAGAATAGTACCACAATCTAAACTATTGGATTGAAGATTCAATCTCAACCCTTTATTTTTTATCAATACGATATTGTGTTGCATTATTGCATAATAACGTCGCACTACGTTGCATAATACTTAAAAATATTATATGGTCAATTATATACATGCCCTTATCTTTGAAACTTAACAAAACATACTCAATAAAATTCAAGATCAACTCCACATGAACTAAAAATACACAAAACACACATTTATTACTTTTAAAAAAAAAGTTAATTAAAAAATTAAGCTCCGGCCATATTGGTCGGAAAGAGCTTCCATGACGGAAGAGCTATAGCTTCCGCCATAGAACCTCTTGCCGGAGCTTCCAGATCTGGAAGCTCCGGCAAGCTTCTTCCGTGGTGGAAGAAGCTGTTGTCCACCATGGAAGAAGCTGCTTCCATGGCGGAGCTGTCTATCAGCCTTGGCTTCTTCCATGGCAGACAGCTCAACAAGCTTTGGGAAAAAAAAGAGAGTTGTTTTGTTGGATCTCCAATGACTGTGACGGTGAAGAAGTTGGTGTAAAGTAAGAATGGGAAGGAGATGGTTTTTTTTTTAAACGGCTAAACTGTGACTCGAACCCCCGACCTATTGGTTGGAAGTGAAGTGTCTTACCAACTGAGCTGTGATTTGTTGTCTATGGAAAGGAGATGGTGGTGGTGTATTTGGGGAAGAAGGGGTTATTTTTGAGTTAATATGTAAAGTGACTAAATAAGATTATGAGTTTTGTAAATATAGGCAATTTGTAGTTTAATTGTTGAAATTATTTAAATTATTTTTAAATAAAATTTTAATGTTTAAATTATATCATTTATTAAGTTTTAAATAATATATTAACGATAATACAATGCGACGTGGTACTGAAATTATTTAAGTCCGAGTCAGTTGAGAGTAATATAGTACAGTGACTTGAAATTCAAGAACTGGGGGTCCATTTGCCTTTGACAAATCTAGGGGAGGGGCAAGAACACCGCATTGATCGCCGCTCTTAAAGGCAGCAACCAATGCATCACTCACTTCATCACCTCACCATTAATCAATCTTTTTCTGCCTTTTTCCCGCTCTTGCCTTTCTTCTAAACTTTACAAACCTAATTTTAAAGGAAATATCCCGTCACTCCAAATGCGCACAATATATAAGACGAGTGAAGTTCTATACAACCTTTAAATCTAAGGCCAACGGATAATCTCAGTACGAAATGTTTCATTTTATTCATGAATCTTTTTATAAATTCAAAATTACATCAATATGTTTGTGTCTGGAAAATTGCAATGATTGCTGAGTCCATAAGATGATTTCAAACTTCCCTTCTTATCAACTATGTGCAGCTAATTTAATTTTAGTTAAAGTATAATCCATTGTTAAATTTAAAGAAATACTTCCTCCAGTTGAATAAAAACTTCTTAAGAAGTCACTTTATTTTGATTTAAGAAAGTTTAATTAAACATTAATGAATGGTAGTATATTGATAAAGTTATAAGTAAATGATAAAGTAAATAAGAGATTAAGTAAAATAATAATAAAATAAGTAAGAGAAATAATAAATAATAAGTTGGTGGGATGGAAATTTTCTTTTTTTAGGTCACAACGTTCTTGATGAAATACTAAATTAAGAAGATTTTAAGATAACCGAATAAGTAAAACATAACAATAATTCAATATTCATCTCTGCCCCCTATCTTCGACCTTATTATTTATACTTTTCTTTTGTTTGAAATGTAGAAAAGAAAAATGCTAGTCTGAGCGTGACTGCAAGGAAGTTTAATGCCAAAACTACCTTCATCATAATCGTTAAAGTCAAATAAATGTTGTCCTATGTCCTTCTTATCTTTCATAATGTGTTTTTATTAACTTTTGGTGCAATATTCCAATCTTAGGTCCTCTAACTATTAAATCTCAGTAAATTATACTTCCCCACACATGACCTGCACTTTAAATACAAATTTGAAATTTCATGGTGAACTTAAATGTAACTTAAACTTTTGAAAAACATGAGGATAATTTAATTTTTTAATTATATATGACATATGGACTAGATAAATTGTAATACTAAGTTGTAAGGTAATAATTTTAGTAGTACACCTTTTAGAATTAGATAAATATTATAATCTGACCAATTATAAATAGATTTATTATTCATTTTAATAAATTAAACAAAAGTTAATATATAAATTAGATATATTACAAAATTCACCACGCTAAATAGTTTACTTTTACATGTTCAACAAAAACATGTCTTTCTTCTCCAAAACTCAATACCAAAAGTGCACCACCGCTAACGTCACCGGACCGAAGCTCCGACAATCTTCTTTTCCTATTTCTTTTTAATCAAAGTACATTAATGGAGGCTCAAAAAACTCAAACGGAGCTTGGAAGCTTGACAGAGCTTCAATTCTCTGACGAGCTTCCATAGAAGCTCAAACTGAAGTTTCATGGTCAGATCTTGAAATTCAGCTAGCACTTGAGCTTCCATTAAAGCTTAATAGAGCTTCCATAGTCAGATCTGGAACGATCATTTCTTTCATAAATGTAATGGGTCCTTTTTATTTTTGTAGGGTTGATTGTAGATTTATTTGGTATAATATGTTAGTTTAAAATACAAACGGTTTGTAATTAGTTGACATTTTATAATATTTTCATATAATATACGACACCATTATGTGACAGTGCGATACCTAGTTGCATTATAAAAAATATATGAATGTGATTAAATCTGAAAAAATAATTTAGTTGTTTAGATCGTAGTACTAATATTAGTATAATATAATTGTATTAAAGTTAGTGATCTCCACAAAAACTTAGATTGTTTAGCAAATATGAAAAGAATATCGTTAGACTATATATTGGAGTAATAAATGTTGATAATAATACAAGTTTAGCAGTACTGGGGTTTAAGGCTTTAAAAACCTCAGTATTAATTCCGCCACTTAGTTCATGGATTCTGAAGAGTATCCTAACGTGTAGACCTCTGATATACAATAATAGGATCTAGAACACGATGCAACTTCTATCAAAGTATAAGACGGGGCTAATGTACACCGATTTGCAAGGCGACAAACCTAAGGTGGATTGGAAGCTGCTAATATTTTGAACGATTGCAAGATCTCGGGCTCGGATGATTACTTGGTTTGCATGTCACGAAAGGCTGGTAACAAAGAAGCGCCTCCACCGGTTTGGTCTCCTCGATATATCAGCTTGCGTGTTTTGTTTCCAACCGGAGACCTTGGATCACCTGCTTTTCGAATGTACTACTACCCGTGACATTTGACAGCAGGTGTTGGATTGGCTACGAGTCCAGCATGCACATGGGAGTTGGACAACTGGGCTGCAATGGATTCTTCGGTGCACTAAAGGCCAGAGCTGGCGAAGCCAAATACTTAAATTGGCCTTCTTAGAGACAATATACGAGGTTTGGATGCACATAAACAATGCATGTTTTGACATAGATGATAAGAATTTGTATATTTCACGTAATATCATTGATGTAGTTACTTATAGAACTTGGAGAGTACCTCGGCTTAGATCTTATGTTGGACGTTTACTGTTGAATTTATATTTTATATTTATTTTTTGGAGTTTTAATATATTTTTAGTTCGAAGAAAGAAAGTCTTTATTTTTTCATTCTTGCAAAGAAACATTCATGTCAATTTGCATTATATAGATTAGAAGTCGTGTAACAAATGAAGTTTGATTAGACAGTGTTTTAGCAGCATCAAACGGTGGAACTGGGGGAATATTAGGTTAGTTGATCAAATGAGAGTTGAGTTGGCACTTATATTTGAAGTAAGAGAAGTGAGATCACACACCCAATCCAATAGCAACATTAAAGACTAGCAAACTAGGTTTATGAGTAAAGAAAGAATGATGTATATGATATCTCTATTGCTCAATACTTGATTCCCCGGATGGACCATCTTCATCAGTTGCAACTCATTCAGTCTCAAAATTTATGTCACGTCAGCGTTCTACTCACTGCAATTCATTTTACAACTCTTCACAATTATCTACCCCAACAGTGTAACTTAAAATTTATTTTCTTTTAACATTTCTTTTCAACTTCATTATTCATTTTATTTTCTTTTCTCATTTCCTTTCAAACATTATTCTTGAATTGATTTCAGATGGTATTAATTAATTAATAATAACAAAATCACATTAATTTTTATTTAATATATTACTTGAAAACAAAAATTACATTACTTTAGAAAGAGAATCAACCAAGAAAGAAAATAAAATAAATTAAATTAAGATATAAATCAAAACAAATAAACTTAGTGAAATAAACAAGAAGGAAATTAGAAAGAACAAGAAGAGAATCAACCAACATCAAGGATAACTAGAAAGAAATTAAAAAGAAAGAAGAATAACGAAAAATGAAACAAACAAAACAATAACAATTTTTAATTAGAGTCTGAAACTGAGTTGCATCAGAATTGCAACTCTTTGTGACTCTGATGAAGATAGTCTTTGTATATATATAATCAAAATGTTTGTAAAATTAAGTACAATTATATTATTGTTTATCCTTATTCACAAGAGTCCAATTATATATATTTACATAAAAGGAGTCTAATATTCCAAGATCTTCTCTTTATTCATTCAAGGAGTTAAACTCTCTAAAACTTCTCTTCTCCTAAGATTAGAGCACTCTAACACATCTCATATTCATAAACAAATAAGTAAAAATCGTAGAACTAAATTAAGATTAGTGAAGACAACAATATTACACAAAAATCTTACGAAGTGCATGAATGTTGTATAGATGTGTTTATGACAACTGCTTGTGTAACGGTTATACAAACAACGTGTACCTTTATATTCTACACAAAATAAATACTAAAAATATTAAATTTATACACAATTTTGACATTTTAATAGTAAATATTCATTATTTAATTTCCATATGTTCATATTTTATTTATGATTTGAATTTTTCAATTAAAATTACCCTGCATCTCTAATTTTAAGTTTTACGCTACATGGTGATTAGATAATGAGATGCAACCTCTTGAATTTTCAATAGGAAAAAAAGAAAAGGATAAAATTAATGCAAAATATGTTGGGATTGTTAAATGCAGGATCGTTTTTACTAAATGCAGAACATATTTTTATATAATATAAAAGGCCCAATAAATTACACAAATATAGAATTAGTTCAATTTTTCATAAAATTTATGAAATTATCACATCTTTGAAAATATATGAACGTTGATACACTACGATATTATAACATAATAAAAATTAATATTATAAAATCAATAGTCATACTTTACAAATAATGATGAATTTGAGATGTTTATATTGTTATAATTCATATTCGTAGTCGTTAATATTTATTTAATTGCTTAGTTAATTAAATTAATCAACTTTACACATATAGTTTTTTTTAAAAATTAAACACATTTAAAAAAATTAAAAATTTGGACCAGAATTGACCAGGACCATGTCCTGGTCAGATCCTAAACTGTGACCATGAATCGGTCCTGATCAGGTTCAAATCTGACATAGACACGGTCCTGGCAGATCTGAGTCGGAGTCCAGATCGGAGCACAAAGCTTCGACCAGGCTGGTCAGAGTAATGGGCGGAGCTCTGGTGATGGATCTTCGTGTTTGCTTTGTGTTCTTCGTTCTTCGTGTTCTTCGTCTTTTTCAAAGTTTCTTCGATTTATTTGTTCGGCCGGTAATATGATTGATTCGAATAAATATGTTTAGATGTTTTTGAGGTAAAATAGTAATTATTTAAAATTATAGGAATAATTTGTTAAATACGGTCGTTGTGGTGTTGATATATAAAAATTGCGTCTTGCGTTTAGTAAAAATTGTCCTATGTTTAGCATTCTTGAATATGTTTATGGTGATGATGATTAGAACATGGCATTCGGGTCATTTGGATAAAAAAATATCCGGGTCAATAATTTTTCGGATCAAATTCGGATCGGATCGGGTTTGGATCATGTTCGAGTTCGTCTCTTGAACAATTCAGGTCATTTTGGGTTATAATATTTCGGGCCGCTTTTGGATGAGACCATTTCGGCTCGGGTCGTTTCGGATTCGGAGGTTATTCGAATTTGGGTCCTTTTCGGATTAAAATATTTCGAATATATTGTTTCAGGTTGAATGCTTTCCGGTTCGGGTGTTATTCGAATTTGGGTAATTTCGGATTAAAATATTTCAGATTGTTTCAGGTCGAGTGCTTTCGGGTTCGGGAGTTGTTCGAATTTGGGTCATTTTGGATTAAAATATTTTGAATTGTTTCTAATCTAATATTTTCGGGTTTGGGAGTTGTTCGGATTTGGGTCATTTCGGATTAAAATATCTTGGATATTTTCGGGTCGGGTATTTTTGAGTTCATGTGTTTTCTGAATTTAAGCTAGATATTGGGATTAAAGAATCAGATTGTCCGAGTAAAATATTTCAGATCGGGTCTATTTGAAATGGGTGTTATTTGAATTCGATCTTTTTTAAATATATATTTAATGAAAGTGCAAATACTAGCTATGTATGCATTGTTGCAAAGTTGCAATACTAAACTTTCTTAGTGTTGTAACTATACTAAGCACTGAAATTTCTATTATAAATTTTGTATTACTTCATTTTGATTAGTAGTATAATTTTGATTTAGCCTTAGCATGTTTAATAGGTTTGGAATTCTTGTAGTGAAAAACTCCGAGTTTGGACATGTAAAAATATAGAAGGAAATGATCAAAGGAATAAAAATCCTTATCATAGGAGGATTCTATTTATATTCCAATTACTCTAGTTACTATATGTGTATATAATACTAGTGTACGTGTGCAAAAATTAAATTGAGGTGTAGAATGTACAAAACCAGCTAATTATATTTTATTAAATCTTTCTAGTTTGTATAAAGTGAAAAGAGAAAGTAATAAAATATTACTTTCACGTTTCGCAAATAGATTTTCACTTTTACTTTTTAATATTAAACATTTTTAACTTTGAACAAATTAATCTTAAATCACAAATGTCAAACATTTTTAACTTTAAATAAATTAATCTTAAATCACAAATGTCAAACATTTTGGCAAGTTAACTTTTGCAGATTAAAATACTCTGGCTTTTGTCACATTGAAATAGTACTGCAATACTTGTTAATATATATTGTAATATAAATTGTGTAACAAGAGCCTAATACTAACTACTGTGTTGTTTGATTTAATCATTGGAAAACTTATGTAAATAGATTAGAAGTAGCTCAAATCGATTTTTTGTTTAATCCGTACTAGAAGTAGCGTCACGGATCGTAGAAAATTACATTCTAATGTGCGACTTACATATTATTTCACTTTGTAAACCTTTGCTTTTCCAATTTCTATTAATGAATGGGGTATATGTTGATATTAGCTATAAAGATCACTTGTAATTATGGAATAAGACACAATTTTAAATTAAAATATATAATGAATTATAATGAGATTTAATAAAAGACATACTTCATGTCCAATCAACTTTCCTATAATACAATCACAAATCTAGTCATATACATTAACTTTAGTTTCTTCCTTTTACATCAACAAGTTACACGAGGTTTAGGCTTTAAACGGTGCCATCTAGTAATGAAATGCATTGTAATACCTGTAATTTCGCATTAAATCTAATTCGGATAATTTTGAATCGGATAAGTACGGGGCGGATGATTCGGTCTATTCTAATTTGGGTCATTTGGATCGGATGAGTGCGGTCGGATGATTTTTGGTGTATTCTAATTCGGGTCATTCGGACCGGACGATTTGTGTCATTTTAAATTCGGGTCATTTCGGATCACCTCTAAACTCAGGTCATTTCGGGTCGGGTTATTTTAGGTCAATTTTAATTTGGGTCTAAATTCAGGTCATTTCGGATCGGGTTATTTCTGGTCAATTCTAATTTGGGTCATTTCGGATCGGGTGTATTAAGATCATTCTAATCGGGCCGCTTCAGATTTGACATTTCGGATATATTGGGCCAGTTCGTGTTTCGGATCATTTTTAGGTGTGGTAATTTCGGGTCATTTTCATATTCCGATTGGATTTCAGGTAACTTTCTGAGTTTTTAGACCGTGATGATTTCGGATTTATTTTTAAATACAAGTACGAGTTGGATCGTTTTGGATTTGAATCAAGACTAAAGAAGTACGAGCGAGGCACATAAAAAAGTACATTCAAAATTTTCAAATCCCAAATGACTTCTGACACACTCTCCAGACTCGATAGTTTGTCCTCTTTTCAAATAAATTTTAACTCTACAGTTATTCTTCCTAAATTGGGCTCCTCTTCTCTGACTCGCAACGCGATAAATTTCTAATTTTTGTAATGTTATTCTTACACTAGTACCAATGGACTCATACATACTACGAGCATTCTCAGTTGTGATCTACGATTGAAATGACTGTCTGAAAAAATAATATTCCGTGGCTAATGATCATAATTCATAAACAATACTACTTACTCCCTTCATCCGAAAAAACTTCATACATTATAATTCACACATAATTTTATACAAAAAATTAAAATAATAATAAAATTAAAAAAGTAGAAAAAGTATACTTTTAATGACAAACTGTGTAATTTATGTATAAAATTGATATTGTTTATTATTTGTTAGTGGTAGTGTAACTTCTGTTTTTAGTAATGTATGAAATTTTATGGGTCGGATAAATATGACAAATGTATGAAGTTCTCCCTGACAGAGGGAGTATCTTTTAATGATTTTTTTGAACCTATATTTATCATATTAAAAAAAGACGTGTAGAAGTTGAACTAATATAAAAGAAGCAATAGGAGGTGTGAAACTCCATATCGGATTGGCGGGTCTTTGCTCTGCTACAATATGGAGCTGCACAACACATCTTCATATCGGATTTGTGCAAAGCTCCGCCAATCCGATATGGAGCTTCACACCTTCAATAGCTTCTTTTTACCAAAAAAAAGAAAAAGTAATTGAGGAGAAATTTGGTGACCGGAGACTGGAGCTCCGGTTGTCATTGTGGCGGGCTGTTTATGATGGAGGAAATTGTTATCGGTGGGGTGTTGCTAATTGAGGAGCTGATGGTGGTGAATTTTGAAGGTGAAAAGATATTTAGGGTTTAGGGATCTAATTGAAGTTATAAAATGTTTTGGAAGTTTCAGACGCTATAAGATTGTTTTAGAGGGTCCTAATTCGTCCAATCCGCCATGTAAGCTAATTCGACATGACAAGGACCAAAAACGAACACATACTTCGGAGTTTTTGGGTGATTTAGGAGCGTATCTGCAAATTTGGCAAAACGTAGGACCGTAAATGCACGTGACTTTTAGATAGAGGATAAAAAATACTTAAATTGCACATTTCAGAGTCAATGTGGTCGTTTGCATGTAATTTTGTATTTCATTTTGATCAACTATGTTAGTGTATTCACTAAATTGCAATCTCACAACTGGATTTGTGACTGAGTAATCTACGTTGAGAACAGAGATTCAGTAATCTGCTCAGATCAAATTTGTGTGACATCCATGCTTATTGTTGCCTGGGGGAGAAAGGCAATTTTGGTCCACTTCTATGGTTTTTTATGCGCAATCACCACTTTGCACTCGTTGTGATTTTTAGTTCACAACTTATACGAATTGGCAGCTTTAGTCATAATTCGCCAAATTACCGGCGAACTGAGCCTAGCTGGCATTTTTTTGGCTGATTGGGCTTCCACCTCACTTCAATCCCATACTTACTTGGCTTCCACCTCACTTCAATTCTACACATCATATTCTCCTTCCTAATTCGCACACAAACCCTAATTCTCCTTCCTCCTTCTTCTCCTTCCTCCCTCATGCTTCATTCTCCACCACCACCTCCTTCATTCTTCCACCACCACCCACTGCCGCCTCCATTCTCTACCACTGCC
>JAYMSP010006290.1:0-11934 GCA_036897095.1 Plantago elongata | reverse complement strand
AAATTTTCAACTTCGGTTTCAAAGGAGGCAGTGTACTACATCAGTTTGCTATGCAATGACGATCAATAAGAGTCAAGGACAATCATTATCGCACATTGGACTCTACCTTTCAAAGTCTGTCTTCAGTCATGGTCAGTTATATGTAGCATTTTCCTATGTGGCGAGCAGGAAGGGACTGAAGGTCTTAGCATTAGATGAAGAAGTACCAACCGACTTGACGACAAATGTTGTTTATGAGGAGATTTTTAGAAATCTCTAAGGTATATAACCTTTTATTCACATCTTTTTTTATATTAGCTAGTACTTATAACTTGGTAGTTAACCATTATTTTCAATACTTTGTATGCAGTGCGTGTGGTTTGTCATTTGTGACAGAATTCGAAGTCTTTGCACTTTGTTTTTCATTCCCTTTTTTCTTTTTGTACAAACTTTAATTATTTCTCATTCTTATTGTTATGTACCCTATTTTTATGTATGGTGTTGCTTTTTTTATTATAAATTATTAATTTTTTTAATTACTTATTGTTTGTGTTAATAGGCAAATAATTAACTAGTATTTATAAAATGTTTAATATGTCGTGGCATCGCCACGGGTTAGTACTAGTTTGATACTACAGTTATTACTAAGTTGTTTTTTTTTTTTTCAATTATTAAATAATATATGTAGAATATATTAAGGAACCGAATGATGGACTTATGGTACTGAAATAAATCAAATAATTAAGTATAATTTTCTAAATAGTATTGTTAATGTTTTATATACATATGTGATATGCGGAAATTTTAGATCACTTTTTATTTGTGCATATAATATCGATATTATTAGTGTAAACCTTTAATGTTCAAAGTATGATTGCTGAACCTTTTTAGTCCCTATATGAAGACGATTCATATAGTAATATTAAAGTAGAAAGGGTAGTGATAAGCGGTAGATATTCAATTTGAATGAGGAAATGTTTTCCAGTCAGTAGATATAAATGCTTTTTTAACCAAACAAAAGAGAAAAGCAAGTAAAAGATTTCTGGTTACAGAGGATTTGACCTCACTAAAAAGTTTCCCACACAAATAATTGTTAAGTGCTCTGTTACTTATAGTAATAGAATTGTGCAGGAGGTTTTACTTAGTACAGAAATATTTAAGTAAACATAAAGGAATCTTGGTTACATAATTAATGGTCCTTCTCGCTAAAAAATGATTACTTTATTTTCTACCTTATATTTAAGATTCAATAATAAGATATAATAAATGATAGAGAAATAATGAGAAAAATATATAATAAAATAAGAAGAATCAAACATTCAAATAAGAATCAAACGTGTATAAGCTCATCTCCAATTCACCAAAGCTTATGTTGATTTATAGAATTCAAATAAAAATTCTAATATACTAATTAAACAAAGTATATATAAGAGTACGTGTTGTTACTTGCACTATGTGATTTGTCGGGCATGATAGGATGAGTAAAATTGGTTATTAATATGACAAATGCATCATTGTGGCATGCCTAGGTAATTAAAATAAAATTATACTGAAAGATAAAAAATTTAAAATAAGTATCCTAATAGACAATTTTGTATAAAGAGATTAAAATAGATAAATGAACATTCACAAAATTATATTCAAAATATATTAAAAGTTTACAAACAACATCAATGATATAGTATATGTACATAAAATTATATAAAAATTTTAATGATCACAAAATATTATTATTTTTTAAAACATTATATATATATACCTCTCTTCCAAGACTTTGTGAAAAAATAATAGATAAAATAAAAAATGAAAAAATTAAAATATGAAAAAATATCATATACCACCCCTACTAGATGCTCTCCTCTTATATTAGTACTTTTAGATGAACAATTACATATAGATTCAAATGGTCAAAAAGAAAACTCATTTAGCCAAACTAACCTTCACAAGTTTTATTGCAGTTTGTAAATTTGATCCTAACTTATAACTATTATATATTTACTCCAAAATTAAAATTATATTTTATAAATTAACTAATAAATAAAATATTAGAATAAAAGAAAAAATTATTAGAAACTAAAAATAAAATAATTGAAAAGTGGTTGAATATATAAACAACTCAAGGCTAGAGCTTTTAAACAGCTCCGATTGGAGCAGTAGACATCTTTGTCAAAGTTGTTTACAAAGCTTCCATGCTCCAATGGAGTTTATTTTCCTTCCCTTAATTGTCTTTTCTCTTTTTATTTTTTCTCTTTTTTGTATTTCCAATTTTTTTCAATTTGAGCAAAAAATTATTTATGATTTTGCAATTAAATCCGAAACTACTTCTGAAATTACAATTATATTATAAAAAGTATACTTATGTAATTGATTATAAAAAAACATATAGAATTTTTTAATTTATGGTGTTGAAAACTAAAGAGAATTTTTTTTTGCACCAACACCTTTTTCGTGTTTTTGAGTTTACCCCATAATCTTTTTTTTAGCAATCGGCACCTTGAACTTTCAAAAAACTTTGCCGTTGCACACATGTTGGACGCTGTTAAGGTCTCCGCTAAGCACGTGTAATACACGTGATGGGTGAAAGAAATAAACTCGAATTGTGACTGTTAGAACACAATACAACCAAATAGAACCCTAACTTACCACTTTCTTCAACAAAATTATCTGAAAATTGAAAAATCCCTATTCCGAAGACCAATTGAATTCACCGGAATCGTGATGTCTTGGAAGAAACGGAGTCCAGGTACAAGGATTTTGCATGGGCGAACTGCTCTGGAATACGGTAAGTTGGTCTCTTCATTTTTACAGACTCGAATTTCACTGAAATTCATATCTTTTATGGTTTTTTCATCGTTAAGCTTTGGAATTATGTGTTTGTAGTTGTGTTTATTTGTTATCTTGAGCTGAAACTACTTGATTTGAGCTAGGGTTTTTTGTCTCTTGGTGTATCTGCTATGTTTGTTACTATTAAGAATAAGTAATGCTCTGTTCGAAGTATATGTATGGTGATGTGTGTTTTTTATTGTGTGTGCAGTCCCATCTACCTCTAATTTTACAATTGTGATGCACCATGATGGAAAGTTCATAAAGAACAAGCATATTATGAAGGAGGAGTAGTAGACTATTTTGATTGGTGTAATTCTGATGAGATGAGCATGATAGAAATACACTTGATGCTTAGGATTGTGGGATATCTCAATTATCAGTTGATTGCTACTTGTCTAGGTCTAGGATAAACTGTTGTAGAGAATTGATGAAGTTGGTGAGTGACATTGATGCTTGTAGTTCGGGTCATGCTGTGGATGAAGGTGACTCAGTGGGAGTCTTTGTAGATCATTTGAATGGTGATGAGGAGGAGAGTGTGGAGGATGAGGATAGTGGGAATGATGAAGAGGAGAATGTGGATGATGAAGAGGAGAATAGGGTGACTGGTAATGAGGATAGTGAGAGTGTGGATGATAGTGAAATGAGAGTTGATAGTGAAAGTTCTTATGAAGCAGGTAATGAAGCTAATGCTAGTGATGATGATGTAAGCTTGGAAGATGAAGAAGAAGTTAATGAGGGGCAATTGGGTGCAGAAATGGAAGATGAAGAAGAAGAAGATAGTGAGGGGCAAGATGCAGAAATGGAAGAAGAAGCTGTTGACAAAGCTGGGTCTTCTAAAAGAAACAACACAAATGCAAATGATAGGATTGACAATCAATTGTACTCAAGCTTGGTTGATGATGGTGAGCAATATGTTCCAGAATATGATGAGGTATCTATGGAGGAAGATTCAGATTGGGACAAATAAATTTGTGGATAGTGATTGTGAGCTCACTAATGAGACTGCAGAGTTTTATAATGGTGTAAAGGTGCATAAGTTTTTAGGTGGATTGGATGTCAGATAATTCTCCACTTATAATGATGAAGTGCCTCAAATGAGTGTACCTAGCAATGCTATGGTGGTCCAACCATGTTCTTACAATAGTTTCCCATTGTTCAATCCTAGAACAGACATGGATGATCAAAAGTTCGAAGTTGGCTTGGTTTTCCCTGGAAATAAAGTCTTTAGACAAGTAGTAAGGAGCCACTCAATCAAGTAAAGGAAAGAGCTAAGCTGGGACAGGAATGATTAAAACAAGATAGTTGTGACTTGTGCTTTAAAGACATGTCCATGGAGAGACTACAAGCCAATGCACTACAAGGGAAAGGGAAAGCTGACATGCAAGTGAAAGCTCACAATGGGATCCATAAATGTTCAAGAGTTGATGAAGTGAGAGTTGCTTCATCAAAGTCGATAGCAGATCAGTAAGAGGAGGAAATCAAAACAATTGAGAAGTGGAAAGTGGGATCAATGATGTCAGTAATAAGGAGTAAGAAGGGAATCTTGGTGAAGAAGAATAAGTTGTACATGGCAAAGAAGATGGTGCAGCTGAAGAAATCTGGGAGTGAGGAGGATCAGTATGCAGCTTTGTGGAGGTATGCTGCTGAAATCAAGAAGAGTGATGAGACCAACACGGTGAAAATCAAACCATATAAGTGTGATGATGGCAGACAATTGATCAAGAGGTTTTATGTGTGTTGGACATATGTAAGTTGGACAAGGCAGTTGGGAAATGGCTAGAGAATAAACCACCTGAGCATTGGTCCAAATCACATGTTAAAACTCATGTGAACTCAGATTTATGTTTGAATAAATGTCTGAGTCTTTCAATTCCATGATCCTTGAAGCAAGAGGTAAGTCTATCATAGACATGTTAGAAGCAATTAGAGTGTTGGTGATGAAGAGGATTTGGGTTAGCAGAAGCAAGGCATAACATTGGTGGTGCGATTTGGTTCCTATCATTAGAGAGAAGTTAGAGTATGGCAGGTCTAAGAGCCATGAATTCACATGTGTGTATAATGGACTTGAGGAGTTTGAGGTTCAGTTGAATGGAGGTGGCATGGACAAGTGGATAGTGTCAGTTGTGCAGAGGACTTGCACATGTAGGAGATGGCAACTTTGTGGTTACCCCTACTGGCATGCCATCACTTGTTTGAACTTTTTGGGGCTGTCAATTGAGGATCATGTGAATGAGTGTTATAAGAGGTCTACATACATGAAGGTATACATGAATGTGATGAAACCACTTAGAGGGAAAAATGAGTGGCCCAGTTCTGATATGCCTATATTATTGCCACATGTACCTGAGAAGATGCCTGGCAGGCCTAGAAACATGACAAGTAAAAAGGGTAGCATTGAGATTCAAGAGATGAAGGCAAGACTTGCATTACAGAAATATGAAGTGACAGGAAAACTGGGCAGACATGACATGGTTATGAGGTGTTCTTACTGCAATTTACCAGCTCATAACAAGGTTGGATGTGTAAAAAAGGCAAAAGAAGGTCCTGGGTAAAGCAGCAAGACTGCATAGGGTAATGCTGGGAAGGGTAAAGCAAAGGAAACGGGAAAAACCAAGGCTAAGGAAAAGGCTAAAGCTAAGGTAATATGTTCTTCTTCATATGTGTTTGAGGAATGCTTGATGAGGATTGTTGATGATGTTGAAGGCAATCAGGTAGTCACCTTCTCTTGTTTGTTTTAGTTTGTCAAGGACTTGCTACATTTTGATCTAGTCAAATACTACTACTCTTACTTACAACAAGATGAAGTAAATGAAGTAAATGAAGAGCCACCTGCCCCTCCTCCAAGAAAAAGGAAGTTGTTTGGTGATATTGACATAAGCTCATCTAAACATCTTCCTCCAAAGGTAACATTGAGTGTATGAGTAACAATGAGTATAATTGTTCTCTTTGTGTAAAGTATATGAGTATATTGATACCTCAACTTGAACTTATGTAGGTGCATAGGAAAAAGAAAGTTGTGTCCAAAAAATCTTCTACTGCTCCAAATCCTACTTCAAGTGCAGCTTCTACTTTTAGGCAGATACTTGAGTTCAAAATGATGGCAGAGTACTTTAAAGAACAAGAGGTATAATAGTTGAACCAAGTTCTTTTAAAATTGTCTCAAGTTTTCATATGTGTCCATTAAATTGAGTATATACTTTTGTACATTTAGGCAGAGAAGGCCAAGTCAAAAAAGGCTAAGGCAGCTGTGAATAAGAAGAAGAACAAGCCAGTTCCTCCTACACCAACAAGGAGAAGTTCAAGAATTTCCAATGTCTTATCTCAAGAGTCTAGTGTGACTGGAAAGGATGGTGTATAAGCTTGATGCTAGTGGTGCATTTCTTTTTGTGAATTTGGATAAAACTTCAATTTTAGTACTCTATTTGGACTAAATATTGCCATATGTGAATGGTAGGTTATATGCTATGTTATTTCACATTTTGGACCTGAATATTGCCATATGTGAATGAGCTATGCTACTTGTTGATCAATGTACCTTATGGTTTGATCTTTGGCTTTGTTTATGAAATCTCATTTTACATATGCAACTTCAATTGTTACTTCAATTGTTGTGGAACTGGTATACATTATGGCCAAATGGAACTTTGTCAAGTTCTATTCTCTTCAATTTTTGTCAAGTTTTGGTTCTCTGAATAGTGTAAAGTGGTATATGACTGAAAGGTTTTGGTAGTGGGTTCATCTTTTTGGAAAGTTTATTGTGTAAAATGGTATATTATTGAAAGGTTTTTGGTAACGGATTCATTTTTTTGAAAAGGTTTTGGTTTTGAGTTACAGTTTCACCACAAGTTTGCAGTGTGAAATTCCAATATTCCAGTTCATATCACTACATAAAACACAATACTTGCAGAGTAATAAGCATATCAGATCTGAACAACACATATTACATTACCAAACATCCATCAAGACATCAAAAGGATTACATAAACATACTGGATACCTAATAGTGCAGTCCATACTAGTTAACAACCATCTCCTTAAATCAAAACAAGAGTACAAAACACTACGAACCCTTGATATGTCTCCGTGCTAGTTAATTCCTACACGAATAAGAAGCTCATCAATCCGGGCAGCTAATTCATCTATCTCATTCTTCAACCCCCTCTCTAGAAATTCCATCACATTGTTCAGCTACCATACGTTGAAGTTGACTGTTTTCTGCTCTTAGTCGAGCATTTTTGTCCTCCAAAGCCTTCACTCTTGCCTCGGACCCATTTATCCTACGCAGTAACCCATGGATAATTTGTTTCGATCTCTTGCACATCTTCGGATCAATCCATGTCCAATGTGAACATGGTCATCTTTTAGTCTACAATTCACAAACATGATGCACGTACCCCCCACAAATGAAAATCAGCAACCAAATTAACCTAGCTAACAAAAATATTGCTAAATCAACATACCCTCACGAATGAACATTGCTCAAATCTTCTACCAGGATGCCCACCCGCCCGATCCGAGCACTTAAAATCCCACATCGACAAATTGTACAAATTGGATCATCCGTCATGTTCGATTCACTCTGAATTAGATGAATTTTATCTCCTTACTATTGTCTGAAGAGTAATTGAAGAGAATTTAGAGAATTGGGGATTATATTAGGGTTTAGGTGTGGCAAACGGAAAAATCAGTGAAGAAGTGGAGGGAAATGGTGTGCGAAATGACTTTTTTGCCCACACTAACGGAGACCTTAAGAGCATCCAACTTTTGTGCAACGGCAAAGTTTTTTGAAAGTTCAAGGTGTCGATTGCTAAAAAAAATAGATTATGGGGTGAATTCAAAAACACGAAAAAGGTTTTGGTGCAAAAAATGTTTTTCTCAAAAATAAATAAGGCATACTCAACAAATTTTTTAGAAGATTGATGATTTAATTTGAATTAGGAATAAATAAGGGATATCTTATTAAATTGACAAAATAGGGCAATGTTTGACATCATTACTTTAGTCAATAAAAAAATAAAAAAATAATCTATATGTTATTATTGAACTAGCAGGGACTAAAGTGTAATTAACACGTCCATGAAGGGTACTAAATGAAAGTCACCCCAAATAATATTGTTTGAAATAGGAAGAATGGGACGAATTAACAATCATGATTGGACTCATATCTCTCCATGCCTCCCTGCTAATCGTTTATGATATCATGTCATTTTGGAGATTTTCAATATAGGGACATGTACTGTGGAAGTTCTTACTATTTTTGATAAATGCCATTATTGCTTAAAAACAAAAATAAGTATAGTATGGAGCATGATTTTCCATCAGAATATAGAAATGCCGGTTCGGTAAATTTCTCCAGATATCCAAAAAAATCTCGATAACACAATAAAACCCCTTAAAATCTGATCCAAACCAAATTCAAACCAATTAAACATAGAAAATGGGCTGCAGATCTCTTAAATGCTGAGTGAGTTTGACCGGAAGAGAGAAATTTGGTCAGCTGACCGCGATAAATTTAAAAACTAGCCTTTCCTTTTTCCTACTGGAAAGTAGCCTATTATCCTGGCTTTTTCTAAAACAATTAAGAAATTTTGGAAGTAAATTGTCATTTAACCTTTTTATATTTATATGTTTTATGGGAAAAGATTAAAACGCAATCTCCAAAATATTTAAAAATTAAAATGGGATCCTCCTGAACATTTACACAAAACCCCTAATTATATGTAGAAAAAGTTTAAGAGTTTTCAATATGCTTATTCAAAATATGAAATTTATTGAGTTCCTCAGAATTTCAAAAATCACATGTGATTACAGGTAACTAAGTGTTTGTTTCATTTATGATAATTTTGATTTTAGTAATAATACACATTGGAGATGGAGTTGTCGACAGTGATAATGACAGTGAAATGTATATAAAAATGCCAAAGGACATTTTTATTCAAGAAGTGTGATTAAATCAATACCATTGTCCCAATCACATATATATTCGAACTATGAGCATATATCTAATCCATATCTTGATCCACATTATTTCCATACACATATTATTTTTACACCCACAAATGATATACTCCATGTGTCCAATAAAAAATTTCTAATAGCTAACAATAGATGAATGTTATCCTAAATGTTAACAATCTTATCACATTTATCGAATGTTCATTTAACAACATGCACTTATCATTGACTATAATTCATTATACTCTCTCCGTCCCTAATTCAAGTTTTCGCGAGACCGGACATTAATGCAATGTAATAAATTAATGTGGGTTTATTAAAAGTAATAGTGGAAATAAAGTGGGGGTAGCTCACATTGGTCAATTTAGATTATTATAATGAGTTGTGGGTTCAAATATTTCCAAATATATATAGAAACGGGAACTTGAATTAGGGACGTAGGGAGTATTAGTTTATATAAGTTAATATTTTACGTGATTATTTTTTCAAAATTATTATTTAAGTCTATTATTGCTACTGATATTATATAATGAAATATGTGATACAATCATGAGTAACCTCGTCTGCTCAATAGGCTGAGTCTCGATCCATTAGTGGTTGGGTCGTATAATTGGTATCAAGGTGGACTATCTAGAACTGCATGAACTAAGAGCTATGTGGGACAAAGAGCTACAATGTATGGGTGGTGGGAGCCACCACTTTATATATATGTGATTTTTTTTGTAACACCTTCTCATAAAAATATTATTCCTTACACATCATGTCGAGGCCTGAGTGTGTGGAGCAAAACATGAAATCTATTATCAAACGGCATTTTATACAATCAACAAGTGATACTCAATAATCCAAATACAATAAATTTACATAATATATAGTCATTCTCATATTTAATAACAAACAATTTAAATTTTTGTAACAAATTGTCATATAACGAATAGAGATGTAAACAACAACTCTCTAATAAGAGTTGTTTACCACTTCAAGTGGATCCGTTTTGGTTCCATGAGTAACCGTTTGACAGTTTTACCTGTGTCTGAGTTTCAATTTCGATCGAAATTACCGGATTTGTTGTCGGAGGTCGGAGTTTTTTGAAGACGATAAGGAATGAGGAAGAAGGAAATGAATTCGGTATACTTTAAACTACATTTGATTGAGGTTTAATTTACAATAATATTGAGTCATTGTTGTAATTTATTAAACATTAGAGTTAAGTGCGCAATAAATCGAAGATTGTAAATCGCAGTCAAGTCCAATTGATTTTATTTTGTATTTATTTTATTTACGGTCAACTAAAAAATGAGATTTGGGTGTATCTATAATTATATAAATATAAGGGATGAATATGTAATTGACTCAATTGAAGGGGTAAGAAACATAATTTGTCTTTAAATATTTGATGATATAAATCAATTTAACATATCCAAAATGTCCTGATTTCATTGAATATTTGAGCGCATATAACATTTATATGGAAGATAACTTTTAGAACGGTACTCTTAGACATATTTTTTTTACTATAGTTTTTCTACAAATTAATTGAATACAATTATAACTTAGGATCATATTAATTATGGTGCATGGTAATGCTTTTGTGGAAAATTAATCAAATTCTCAAGTTGTGCAATGGAACAAGACTTATAGTTACTGATCATAGAAGTTTATCATCGAAGCAAAATTGATATATTGAATCAATGCGTGTAAAAAAAAATTTAATCCATATTATGAGAAGATGAGCCACCCATAATGAATTAAGGTAGTAATTTACAACGTAATGGTAATACATATTACAAGACAAAAAATGTAACTACAATGAAATCTTCGACAAGTTATGAGTTGATCTTATATCTTTTTTTATATATAAATTTTAGGATGTTTTAAACACCGACAAAATTTTATATATGGGGATCAATTGTACTACTTTATGTTATACACTTTTCTAAGGGTAGTGTGACTTCCGATTCAATGTTGAAGCGATTAGATTATGCATTTTGTCACACTGTATTTTTTTTATGCTCCTTAGCTTCTACATACATATTATTGTAGGAATTTATTAATTTCTTATCTTAAGTTTTTATACATGCCATGTCGAGTATCATATAGTGTCTACTTAAGGCTAAATTTTTTCTCAATTTATTATGTCACTAAGTGTATACCTTTATACTTTTTCAGATACATATAGCATCATATGAAGTTAAGTCTTACCAATAATTTATCCGCTTTAACACATTGCAAAACTATTTTTATTATACTTTAAATATATGTTGTTCTTACAAACTCTGGATCTCCATTTTTATAGATTACTTTTTTGCCAAACCTATACTACTAATTTTCGCAATATGAATCATTCAACAAAATTAAATCATATATACATACATATATATATACACATACAAATCATATATATATATAAATTAAATAAGCATAGGGTTGTTACGGGTTTAAGTATATTATAATGCTTATATCGATCAAAATACCGAGATGAAATATGCAACAAGTCTCATAAGTATTTATATGAGAAAACATATATTGTTCTAATATAATATTAATAATCTATGAAAAGAGTAAGTATACTATAAGTAAGATTTTCCTAATCCATTAGAAAATCTAGTTTCTATGAAGCTGACCGGAAAAAACTGATCGAAACGAGCGGTTCAAAACCAAACCGAACGGGAAATGAACCAGCTGGTTCCCTACATATAGGCAATCAAAACCTCGAAAACCTAAAATCAGAAAAAACACACTGCAGCGTGTTTCTGCATGTTTTCAGCTCGTTTAACTGATTCATGCCGGAAACTCACCAATTCCTGCCGAAACTCGCCTTCTCCACCTCAATTCCACCGGATTTCAACATCCAATGGAGACGAATCAGGCTACAAATTAACAACAAAAATCATTTTCTAATACACTACAAGAAATCACATTAATGGCGACGGTTATTTGCGACGGATATTATCCGTCGCAAAATAGCGACGAATCGCTAATTTTAGCGACGGATAATATCCGTCGCAATACTTCGCGACGGATAAATTTATCCGTCGCAATTTAGCGACGGATAAATTTATCCGTCGCTAAGAATTGCGACGGATGAATTATCCGTCGCTAAGAATTGCGACGGATGAATTATCCGTCGCTAAATTGCGACGGATAAATTTATCCGTCGCCATTTTATTAGCC